>RJWJ010028716.1:0-21206 GCA_004363605.1 Indri indri | reverse complement strand
GAGACAGTAAATTCATCCATGTGGATGTCGATAGTTATCCAGAATGTGGCAGGGCACTTGAAAGGTACCAAAGTCTTTAATGCATATAGGAAGGCCCTGAAATTTGGAGAGTGTCTGAAGTGGTATTGTCGGAGGGCTTAAGTAGTAAAAAGGGAGGAAATTTTGCACTAGGATGAAAGAAAAATGGTCCATAAGTTAATCACAGGAAACCAGGAGAATGCCAATACTACCTCTTGACTCTGTGATTTAAATGGCATGAGAAGGATTAAACCTCCTTCCAAGACAGTTGCAAGAGAAGGATCAGGTCTCAGAAAATGGTAAAGAGGTTAAATGTCAAGGTCCTTAACTTGCAATAGAGTAAGGGTTCCAGAGGGTGCAGTAGAAATGGTTAAGCGGTATAATACACAGTTAGGGTGCTCTTCTCACTTCCATCTGCCTGATGGCTCTCTCTGGCTGCTAAAGTCCACCCTGTCCACACACAGTCAGCGGAAGTTCTGGGAAATTACCCCCCATAGCAGTTCCCAGTCAATACTTGACACGAGTTGGAGTATAAATATCCCAACTCCCTCACCCCCTTGGCTGAATAACTCCAAGGCATGTGTTCCACACTGACCCTGGAGTTCCCCAAAAGGATGAAGCTCCAGTTGTCCACAGAGGTGACTGGTTTGATAACTGTCTCTTGACTGGTTGTCTTCCCTCTCAGTCTCACCTCCCCATCCCCTGACTGGTGTTTCCTGGGATCACCTCCCAAATAAACTACAAAGATGCAAATACTTGTCTCCCAGTTGGCTCATGGGTGAACCAAAACTAAGACAGAGTCATCACAGGGAGTGTTAAGTCATGGGGAAGGAAGGACCAGGTGTCACAGAGAAGCAGGTGCTAGAGGAAATCTGTGTCCAGAGGCCTCACATTTTGAGTGGTTCAAGAATAAAAAGGTGAGAGGACCAGGCGGAATTAACTAAGGGGAATCTATGTATGACATTGTTCTGGAGCCAGAAGTAGCTGGGGCTTCCAGGTGTTCCTAAGGGTTAATGATCATAGCAACTGCCTCCCAATCTACACATATCAGAATCGGAACAATGTGGAGCTTTACTGGGATTGAACTTGTACTTGAATATTAACGATAAGGCAATGGTGAAGTTTGGGAAATCTTTTTCCAGTTGGTAACTTTCATATGCATGTTAGGGGAGAGGGGATGATTATAAACAGAGAAATGCTATTTTTAATGTTGACAAGGAATAGAGATGATGTCCTTGACGAAGCTTCAATTCAAAGATGGCATATCCAGAGACTACTTATAAACAACTACAGGACACAATATACCTTCTTACCAGAAGGTAAAAATTAGGTTAAGAAAGCATAGGTACATAGTTCCAATATGGCTATTCTGAAATGACACACCAAATCTCAGAAAACCTAGCAATGCCCTAATTCTCTCTGAAAGTTGACAGATTTTCAGTCAACCATGACAATATTTTCACTGAGGGAAAGAGGTTGTGGGATTTATACTAAATTTCTGAAGTGTGACTTCCATGTTTGAATTTAGCCTCAACCTAGGAAAATTATAAATTGATCAATAACTATACTTTATCCATGGCAAGACAGAGAGAATTTCCATTTTCCTATTTATTGGGAAATACTGTTTTGACATTGAACTTGGGCTATACTAACTGTGCAACTGAATTCTGAGACCTTTTGTTTTTATATTAATAGGGTTTATAGTCTGCATTTGGGCCGACTACATGAAAAAGCAAAGTGTTTCACCAAAGCTATTCAATCGCTACCTGAAAAATAATATAAATATTACTTTTCAGAAGTAGATATTCATTGGGGTTAAAAACAAAGAAAAGGCAAGTAAAACAAACTGAAGTGGTGGAATAGCTTCCTTCCTACAGAACTTGAGAGCATAGCTTAGATTATTTCCTTATATATTCCCTAAAATAATAAGTTAGAGTTTTAATAGTACCATTGCCTTTTACTCTTTCTACTTTCAAGGCTATGAAGAACAAGAAAGGTGGAGATTATAATTTTCGTTTTTAACGATCCTATGTTTTTCATTCTTGCCACAGAATGGAAGCTTAATCTCACGTCCAGAACCAGAGTGAATTAAAAAAGGTGCAAACTGAAATGCATGCAATAACTCTTCAAAAAATATGAACAAGTTTTTGTCTCTTATACTGTTTTTTTTCCTTGAGTTTCTCTAATGTCCAATGAGGATCAATCTTTAACTAGGTAAAAAGAGGAAAAATGTCCTGTAGGGAGGTGAAGGGATAAGAAAAGGCAAATATAAAAATTGAGTTAAAGAGTGAAAATTTAAAAAATTTACCCAGTGCATAATACAAAATACTATGCATGAAAAGTAGTATAAAATAAAATATAACAAGGTCTAAATAAAGCATAATATGTTAGAAATAATGGTAAGGAATTAGCAGGTAATATTAAATGGGTAGGAGAGGATTACTATGTGAATACTATTTTGATAATATTGTAAAGTCTTATTTTTCATATTTGATAAACAGTAGCAACATTAAAAATACCATGAAACATGATTATAAAAACACGCATTAGGGGTTCTTTAAAAAATGCACCTTCTTTGCCCAAAGGAAACCTTAATAGTCTCTTTAAAACTCATGTAATGTATCATCTAAATATGTTGTTAAGCATATGCCCTATAAAACTGTTATGGAAAGTCTGAACAGAATAGGTGAAGCAGTCAATTTGCATAGTTAATGACTCTCTCATTACATACTTTGCTGTTATTCACATGCAGTTTCTTCATGTAGATGAAATGCCATTCATTCAAAGAAGGGGAAGTAAAAGCCTTCTATATAGATCTCTAGAAAATCACTCAGAAGTACCATGTGAGTGGTACTTGAACTTGAATTTGAAATGTGACTAGTTACGTTGTTCTTCAGCTTCCAAATTGTACCAGATTCCAACCTGGGCTGGGTCTGCTGCTTAAGGAGACTTGTGTGTGGGTGGCCTGGGGCTTTAGATTCCATTCATCCAGGCAGAGTAGTGGGGCCACTAAGAAAAACCTCTTTATGCCCTCTCAGCTACCTAGATGGGAAGCTGAACCAGATGTGGGAGGTCTTGCTCAGGCTTGGGGCCCTCAGAGCCACTCCCGTCTAGTTTATGGCTAAGCACAGTTCTAGAATCTCCTTATTTCAAATTAAAACCTGAGGAATGCTGTTGAGTGGGTCCCCCATAGCTGCCAGAGACAAAATAAATGCTATGGTGGCAGCAAGAGCCCACCTATTTTGCGCTCTGTATTGTATGTCCCCAAAGATGTTCTCTTCACAATGAATATAGATACATATTTAATTTACATGTGAAAGATTTTAATCAATGGCCTGAAATATTTTTTATTTTAAAGATGAAGCTCAAAATCAGCTCTTGGTTATACATAATACAAATTATGTATAAACTCTGTAAAATGTAAAGAAAATGCTATACAATTACAGACATATCTGCCTAAAACAGATCACTTTGACCCTTTCTTTGTGGCCTCATTACAGAACTGCTCCAAATATTGTTGGTAAAAAAATCTACTCTTGATGATTTTGTATCAATTGAGAGTTAAATCCATGTGATGGTTCTAGTGGAAGGCCACGCTGTTTACTAGAAAAGTATAAAGACTTCGTCTCCAGTGCAGGCTCTAAGACTTAATAACAGAGAACTCTTAACAGAGAAAAACTTATTTACCCACCTAAGTTATTTCCACCCACCCCCGTTGGTTCATCTCATTGACTGGCACCATCATTCAGCCAGGGTTCAAGCTTGAAATTTGGGAGTTATACTCCATTTCTCCCTGTCTCCTAATCTCTACATTGAATATACCACTAAGTCCTACCAATTCTTCCTCTACACGTGGCTTTTCTCTGTCCCCAGAACCACTGTTCTGGTCCAGTCCTCTAGCTGGTACTTCTCAGTGGGACTCTTTTGAGAACTTCTAATGGTTTCTTGCTTCCAGTCTTGTCTCCTAGATTCATTCCATTTGCCATGTAGTGTAGCCAGAGCGATATTTTAAAAACATAAATTAGATTATTTGAGTCTGCTGCCTAAAACCCTCCAATGGCTCCCTCTCTTTCCTAGAATAAAATCCAGACTTCTTTTCATGGTTTAGGACAGGGGTCAGGACACTTTTTCTGTAAAGAGCCAGATAGCAAATATTTTAGGTTTCGTGGGCCATATGGTCTGTTGCAACTACTATACTCTGTAGTCATTACAGAGCAAAAGTAGCCACAGACAATGTGTGAGTGGGCAGGTGTGGCTATGTTCCAATAAAAGTTTATTTACAAAAACAGCCAGTAGGCCATATTTGGCCTGTGGGCCACAATTTGCCGACTCCTACTCTAAAAGACTCTCAATCACCTTGTTCCTGCTTCTTTCTCTAGCCTTTTCATATGACGTTCCCCTTGGCTGGCCAAGGATGGCTATATCACTTCTGTTTCACTCCCCTAAACATTCTAAGCTCTTTCCTTCTCTCCACTGTTTGCCTGGTTGGCTTTCCCCATCGTCCAGGTCACAACTTAAGTGTTACCTCCTCATTGAGGGTTTCTGTGAGTCCTCTATGGAAATACTCATTATGCCATCATTATGCCATCATTATGATCTACAGTACCCTGTCCTTTTCCTTCCTGGCATTTCCTACCACCATTTATATCCCATGTATTTGCTTTTTTCGTCTTTTACTGTCCATCTTCCTCATTAGGCCATGTGCTCAAGGAAAGAAGGGACCCCAGGTCCACTTTGTTTGTTACTCTATAAGCAGTGCCTCACACCATGCCTAACACACAGTGGATGCCTACTAAGTACTTATTGAATGAGTACATTTCATCTCTTTGAACGTTAGTTTCCTCACCTCTAAAACAGGAATAACAATACTTGCCTTACAGGATTGTTGTGATGACTAAATATGCCAAGCACCCAGGGAAGTGCCTGGGACTTGGACATTTTCCTTGCGTTTGGTTCTCTTCCACATAGATACAGTCTTAATGGGTAAGATAATTTCTTAAAAGCACCATCCATTCTTTCAAATGGCAGTTGAGTGGCTGGTGATCCCCATCACCCCAGTCAGAACATTCAGGCTACTTTGCTTGCATATTTATAATCGAAGTTAAAGATTAAAAAAGCATAGTTTTCTTTTATAGCAATTATCTTTTTTCTGTTAAATTAATTCACTCCCAAGTCCTTCCTCTAGAGATAATTGTCAGTGACTGTAGAATGCTGGGCTAGAAATAAACATTGGACTTAGGTCTCTGATTTTTGATTTGGTAAATTTCTAGAAAACACAACAGAACTTGAACTTGTTATGCACCTTTTTCTCTTTAAGATGTCCTTGGGAACTCTAGGATGTGCTGATGGAAGCAGGATGAATAAAGCACCAGAGGCAGTCAGCACATAGCACATGCACTCATCCCCAGGGCTTTCACTCTCATCCTCTAGCGCCTGGACTCTTTGTTTGAGAAATATCCTCAGGCTACTGAATCTGCATTGTCTGAGAGCATGGAGGGGAGGGGGGGTTTCAAGAACCCAGGAGGCAGCCCCTAACCAGTGACTGTCCTGTGGTGGGGGAGGGGTATAAGCACTCTAACCCTCCACCTTTGATGGGACAACTATTAGATGTGACCTAAAAAGTATCTGGAACTCCCCTGTGGACTGAGCTAAAGTCACCTTCTAGGACTTTGCCTGATACCACATCTTTGGCCTCCTCTTTCCAGGTCTCACTTCTCACCCCCTGATTTAATTTTCCTGGAAACTCTTGCTATTAAGTCACTTACTCATGAATCCTCATCTCAGGATCAGCTTCTGAGAGCCCAACCTCAGACAGTGAACAAGTGTCTAATGATGAAAAATTGGTATTCAATCTATAAATTGTCATTTCAATCCCACATTTTAAAAATTCTTTCTTTTCCTTTTTAATTTTTTTTTTTTATCAATAGGAGTGCTAGCCAACCATTTTTTTGAAAAATTAGAGATAGTGTCTCATTATGTTATCTAGGCTGGCCTACAACTCCTAGGCTTAAGTGATCCTCTCACTTCAGCCTTTTGCGTAGCTGGGCCTACAGGTGTGTCCCTGTGCCCTCTCAATCCCACCTTTTAATGGTCATACTTTGGATAAAATTTTTATGAAAGGTATACGTAGACTTGTTGGTAAACAAGTCCAGCTTACTTGAAAAACTTAAATAAATGCCATTTGACAATTTCTGAACTAGAAAGAGTAGGAGAAGAAAACTCTAAGAAGCATTTAGAGCTCGTAAGTAAATAAGAAATAGACCAGATTAAAAGTATAATCTCCTATGTCAAGGCCATACTGCGACCATTTTCCGTCTACCAAAACATATTGAAATAATCATCATAATAAGGATCATTCTATTAAAAGGATGACTGGAAATGTTCTTTTAAACTGAAGAAATGCCAATCTGTATTAGTCTTACATAAAGATTTCTCTGAGCAAAGAGGTAATTACAGCTTGACAGATGCCTAAAATAGCCTTGATTCCATGTTTCTTTTTCAATCTAGAGGTGGGCAGATACCACCCTAGTGCCTTGCTGAATTACAGATTATAAAACTTGGAAGAAAAAAATTTAAATCTATTGAATTGCAATGTTGAGAATATATAAATAAGCCTTTCAACTACCTTCTCCTTCCCCCTTCCTCTCCTTACTATCCTTTAAACAAATGAAAAGTCTAAGCGTTCTTCTTCGGTGGTAATGCTTAGAATCCCTTCTGTCGAAAGTGTTGCTGCATGGTTTTTGCATGGTCTAATGCAACAGTTCCCAATCTGTTGTCCCATTTGGCATCTGCATTTGACTCTGGGCTCTGCTATTTACTGGCTGCATAACTTTGGGAAAACACTACACCTCTTTGAGCCTCTACATCGTCATTTATAGAACAAAGATGACCTTTTCTGTGAGTCTACTATTATGTAAAGGTGAATGGTACTCTTTACTCACATATATTAACCACGGAAGAACACAGCATGAAAATAATACTGGCAGAGACAATGCCTTCAATGGATCAAATATTTCCCACACTACTTTATAGATACTTTACTTTGCAGGAAGTCTTTTTATTTTAATCTAGGCTTTATTTGATGTTTACAATTCTCAACATTTAAAATGTACATAGCAAATTACATGTGTACCATAAAAGTGGTCTGTTATTCACTTCCAAGGAGAAAAGGAAACGTTTTTAGCAGAACAGCTAAATTTTCTTTTTCCATAATAGATAATTAATTCTTCTTTATTTAAAAAAAGCATAATTACCATTTGCTTATATTTATCTTCCAGGACTTCAGGATTAATTTGAGCTTAATTAGTCAAATTAAAGTGCTACATGACCACAAAAGATACTGAATATTTATAAATAATTCTTCAAAGTCAAAACTTTTTGATCGAGTCCGTAGCCACTGGAGGATTATGGGAAGTTGGTAAAAGAGATTTTGAATCTCCTCAAGTTCTCCCATAAAAAGGGAGAAAGCAACTCAGATAGCAAAGCCAAGACTCCATGGACAACATCAGCAGCAAAAGTAGGTGGTGAGGTGTTCCCGTGAATGCCAAAGTATGAGCTGGTGGAGACAAACCACCACCAGCATCTATGTGGGAGGAAATGGAGGGAAGGGAAAGGGCCTTTTAATGACTCAGAGACCAGAAAAACACTGAGATTGCCTGCATGTCCTCACAAAAAGTGGGAGATTCCTCATCCTGGGAATCTACAGGGGAACAAGCTGCAGACATCTGTAACAGCCGGCATGGTAGCCACTGAAGCAGAGTGGTAAGGCTCAAACACATATTTACCTGTACAACCACACTCTACTGCTATCTGGGAGACAGGTAGCCCCCATACTGGTTCTATTCTGACAATTTGGGGGAGAAAGAGGAAAGTTTATGAAGGGCAGAATCAGGTAGCTGCTTGCCTTAGAGGTATTAATATTAATTGGCAGTAGAAAGAGACTAGTTCAAGTCAAATGTTCAGGGAGAGAGCAAAGAAGTTACTTAGCTCATTTCAATAATGTTCATAGTAGGAAACCAATAGATGATAGCCAGAAGAAAAAAGGTGAGCACGTGTGTGTGTGTGTGTGTGTGTGTGTGTGTGTGTTTGTATGTGGTGGGGGGACTAAGCTATATATAAAGGCATTAGTCTAATGACAACCACTAGAATAAAAATATACATCTTCCTAATTTCCAAAAGTTACACACACACATACACCTACTCACCTTTTTTTCTTTTTTTCATGTGTGTGTATGTGTGTGATAGAGAAAACATAATGCAGTGAGTGCTAAGATATACAGTTATGTGAAAACAGGAAAGTAAATAAAAGTGTGTGTAGTATACTACTGTTTCTAAGAATGGAGAAGGATCAGAGTATGTGTTTATATTAAACAATGGAAGAATGAAGCCTAAAATAAAATAGAAAAGTAGGTGTTATATACAGGGTCAGGGTCAAGAGAACAAGCACAGAATTTATACTTCTTTCAATATACATTTTGTGGGTTTGACTTAGGAATCATGTAAATATTATACATAATTATAAAACTAACTTAAATTTTAAAAAGCAATTCCTAAAAATTGCATGTAAAATGAAATGGAGAAACTGTGTGTCCACTTGGTGGCATGATTATAGTTTTACATAATTTTAAATTATACATAATTTTAAAACAAAGTTAAATAAAAGAGCCATCCCTAAGAATTAGACATAAAATGAAAAAATTGCCTCTGTTAATCCTGTCAGTGGCAGAGTGACACAGAGGGGAACTACCCCTAGTGATTTTAAAAGTCATTTGATATTTTTGTGGGATATGCCATAAAGACAAATAGAACTGCAATAAAAATATCTTCAAATGTTATTTGGGGCAGTGATGCCATTATTCTGAGACTGTCCTATGTGTAGTGTGGGATAAAATTGAGAGATTATGATGGTATCGCTGAGAATTGGGATTTACAGTTTAAGGCAAAGAAGATAAAGATTTAAGATAGCTGGGGTTACATAAAAACCTTTTGTCCTGATTTTGAATTGGACATATCAGCATGAGCTCATGATATATTTTATCTTCAAAAAATATACACATATTTCTTAGTTGTGTCCTTATCAGTGAGCACACCAGCATTCCATTCCCCAATGAAAGGAATCATGGCTCCTTGGAGAAATTACTGATTCCAGATCTGGAGCAACAAACACACAAGTTGAACCTGAACATCTTGTCATATCAGAAAGACACTAACAAAAGCTATTAGGGTTATGTTGAAAGGACTCAAAGCCCACTTGAATAGGCTCCCACTTATCAAAGATGAGACATGTTGCGCCTTCAGCAAGCATAACAACACCAATGGATTTAAATACATCTAATATACCTAAATCCATGAGTTTATTATAATGAGACCTTTAAAAAACATTATTTTTTTCTCCTCTGGGAATGCCAGTGAAACATCTCATTGTTTTGAAAACTGGTAAATAAAGGGACAGGATGAAGTATTTGTTGTATCTTTCATATGAACTGCTCCTCAGGGTAACCAAATAGTTTCTCTTTCTAGAGTTATTCGGCTAATAATTGAAGAAGGAAAAATGGAATTAGAGCATCACCTTTTGCAATCATTTGTGAATTAATACAACTTGGCAAAGATTATCAATAGCTGATTACATCACAAAGAGAGAGACACACACCTCTGGAGGAAGAAAGTGCAGCATCCTCCGTAAGGGAGTGCAGCAGACTCTTACAGGAAATACAGGAGGAAAAGTATGTGAAATGACACCCAGAGATGCAGTCAGCAAAGTCCAGGCTCTGGAAATCTTGGCAGGACAAATAACTTAAAAAAAAAACTACAAATACACTGTTTTGAAAGACAATAAAAAAAGAGATGGAAGGAGAAACTATAGATTAAAAGAGTCTTAAATGACACATCCATAAATCACAATATATGAACTTTACTTGGATCTTGATTCAAATATACTGTAATAAGAAATTATTTTATGAGACCATGGAAGACATTTGAATACTGACTTGATATCTGATAATATTAAGAAAATAGTGTTAATTTTTAAGGTATGATAATGGTATCATGTGTTTTTATTATTTAACAAAGAACTCTTATCCTTTAGAGACACGTAGTGAATTATTATAGGCGAAATGATGTGATGTCGGGTTTGCGTCAATATTATCTAAGGGCAGGGAAGTGCCTTGGCATGTGGAGTACATATGGCATATGGCTATGAGTTGGTGACCCTTGAATTGGGTGATGGGAACATGGGTTAACTATACTATTCTTTAACTCATGATTCTGTTTATAACTTTCCATAATAAAATGTTTCTAAAGTAACCTGCAGCCATGAATGACCAGTTGTAGTGACACTTGTTTCTTCTGCTTGACCAGGATTCAGTCCATTCTTTAATAATGACACTCAGTTTCCTTTGCAGAAACAACCTCCCCCACTCTCAGCTGCTAAAAATCCAGACTTGGCCCCTTCCAGCATATTCCACTCCCCTAGGTGGCATAGTTTAGAAGTGGACAGTCACTATACTGGGTCAGTGAAAGCTGTTTGGGATGTCTGGTTGGATTTATTGGGAAATGGTGGTCTTTCACCTCCTTAGGTTGTTAAGTTGGTAGCACGCAAACCTAGAGCTCTCACACAATCTTAACGCTCCTTGGAGAGAGCCCTCCTGAGAAAGAAGCCAGCACAGGAAAGTGGGCTGAGCCAAGAGATGGAGAATGAAGGATTCTTGCTCCCATGAAGTGTCAACATCCCACTCCCCTTGTGTCTGACCAGCCCTACCCCACACCCTTTTGAGTTCTGCCAGCCAGTAAGTTCCTTTTGTTGTTGTTGCTTAAGCCATTTGGACCACGTTTCTTTCACTTCTGCTTGAAGGGCTCTTCCTAATCATAGCTGTGCTACTTTTAAGGCACACTGTATATTTGAGAGCCCAAGGAGAGGGACTTCGTGGAGAAAAGAAAACAAATTATAAGGGAAGGGCACTTTTAAGGGCCTCCCACATATTGCATTACTTTGTCAAATAATGGAAACTGGTAGCTCACTGTGCTTAAGAAACATAATACATGCAGGGAATTAAAGGAGTAAGAAATGGATTTTAAAAAAAAATTTCACACTTTTAGAAGCTTTCCTGAAGCTTGTTATTTTTTTTTTTATCATAAATCCCAAGAGAGGTTTCCTTTGTTATTGTGTTTGGTTATTCACTTCTGAAATTATCAAGCTCCAAGCTACCCTGATACCCTGAAGTGCTCTACCAGAAAGAACATTCCAAATGTTATTTCTGGAGTTCAAAGTGAGCTGATACTGTTGATTACATTCAATGAAGAACAGTCTGTTCCACCTCTAATATCCTTAATTTAACATTAAATATAAATGAAAACACCCTAGGGTAGACTTTCAGAGTGTGTGATGCATGCAGCTCTGACATGCTTCTTGTAAAAATCCAAGAATGCTCAGCCCACAAAGCAATACCATTTATTAGGCACAGAGAAGTAGACTATTTTGTTCATAAAAATATAAATAGAACAGGAGTGAGGAGCTAAAAGAGAAGAAGGATGTTTAACAGTGATAAGTTCTTACGTGGGAAAAAAATCTTTTGTTTTTGGAGTTCTTTATTATTTGACCTATAGAATTGGTAACAAATTTTGCCTCAGTTATTTAAGTTCAAAATGCTTAGAATACAAAAAAATTTTAAAAAAGCAAAGATGTTGATATAAAAGTGAAATCTTATTTGGAATAATAATTTATTGCAATCGCTTCTGTCTAATGATGAGATTTGCAATTTTTTGTACTTTTCTGTCTAACATATGTATGTATCGCATGGAGGAAACGAGTCTATATTTTGTCTTTTAAGTTGTGATAAAATGGCTTATTAACTGCTTTTTAATGTCTACTACATGGTGCACATAATAAAGACTGATTTAAAATATGCAGAATACTAATAAGCAAAGATGTTGAAATACAAGTGAAGTCATTTGGAATAAGATCAATTTGATAGACATGAGCTCCTAAATTAGGATGAGGAATCAAAACATATTTCAGTGGAAAAAGGGCACTAAGGAAAGTCCCTACTTTCCAAAATTTAAAAACAAAACAAAACTATGTAGCATGTACAAAATTTTTACTCCATAACACTAGTTGTAAGAAATATCTCATTTCTTTATTTTTCTACTCTGAGCTCCTGCCCAACTGGCTGGTGGGAAACATATTCTTAAATTACGTCTTGGGAGATTTTCCCCCTCACCTAGGTCATGCGAGGTTCCTGGGGAAGTTACTCAGTTATCACCATTCAGGTAGGGTCCTTTGGTGGTCAACCCACACCAGACACTGCAGACCTGACATACACATTGTCTAAGGGTCCCTGGAAGGGGTTAAAGGTCAACTTGGACCTTTAACAACATAGCTAGGGTCTCTCTTTCCCTGAGCTGCATCTGGGAAAAGAGATGAGACTAGTTTCTTTCCTAATAACTCACCTTGTTATCCCTCTATTCATTTCCTCTCACCCAGAGTGGCAGCATGGTGTAAGAGAAAGTGCATATGCAGATGGACATTGGGTTTACCTCCTGGCCTCAAGTATTGCTCAATTATAGAACTCACTCACACAGTATAGATGCCTGTACACTGTCAGCACTTGTCTAGTCCTCTTTCCTCAACTATAAATCAGTCCAATTACCCCTACTCACAGAGATGTGCGAGGATTTGGTGTATGTTGCCAGAGGAGGGCTTCATAAATGGTGGCTGCTTCCCTTTTCCTTTTTATTAAGAAAAAAATTCAGTTCAAGTGCCTCTTTCAGCAGGTTCTGACGGCATAAAAAAAAAAAACTAGCAAAAGAGTGGGAAGGGAGTGCAAAATCCTTTTTTGCATCTTACTTGTTCAAAGAATTCTTTTCTGCTTTATCCTGCAGACATATAAGCCAATGCACATTTACAAATCCCATTTATAACTACAATCCACTGTCTTACCATTTAGTTTATGAACACGGTGGTCTCTGCTACCACACCATCTGGGTTCCCAGCAGGGAGAGAGCAGATCTTGATCACTAATACCTCCCTGCTCCCTGGTTTGTTGTCTGGGAACAAGGACAGGACTTGACTCATCACCTCCATCCTCTTTAAAAATAACCTAACGAATATTCTGCCATCTTGGAACATTGTCATCTACTAGGGAACCATTCATCTATTAGAATTTAAAAATTGTATCCTCTTGATAAAAAGGTGAGATGAGTCTACTACCAATCGTAGTACGCTTAAGTTGGAAAGACTTCTAACAATCATCTCCAATGTTTTTTAATGGAGTGGCAGCATCCCCATTGATTGGGGAACACTGCCAGGATTTAGGGGATGGGGTCATGGATGTCACATGTGCTTCCATTTAAGGATAGGCCTGCACAATGAAGAATGATCTCTAGCAGAATGCCTGTAGCCTCCCCCAACTTGACATTTTGCGGGATGAGGACTCTGAAGCTGTCATATGTCCACATTGGGAAATCCCTGGTGTAGAACCACAATCTTTTCCCACCCGGATGCAAGACTCTTTTGAGCTACCACATCTCTGCATCTTAATTACAAGAAGGCAATGCAGGAAGATTGCATAGCGTGGATGCTGATTCATTTAGGAGACAGGAGCTTGTTCATCTGCAAGTTCACATGTAAAGGATACATGGAAGGCAAGAATACAACCCTTTAAATCCCACACAAAAGGGCACTAAACATGGCATTTTCCCAGGGGAATGACAGGTTATTGACTTTAATGTAAAATTAGAGGTTGGTGGGCATAAATGTGACTCTGGTTATGCTGGGTGTATGATCTGACACTAGATTAAGGCAGCATGGGGGCAGAGAGTGATCATTGGAACAACTTGCCAAATACTTCATTTCATGAATGGAGCCTAAGGTGATGTGAAGAGGTCAAGAACAGTGAAGTTAGTAAAAGTGAGGCAGATGGAGATAATATAACAAATGACACTGATGAAGTGATGGAGATGTTTGGAAAATATGATGTGTGAAGGCTAAAATCAACACATATGCAAAAGTATGAGATGAGCAAGGAACCTGCTTCAGGTACAAAACTGAAAAGGCTAGCAACTCATTTAGATTTGATTACAAGAGTAGTAAATAAATAATAGTAATCTTTTTAAAGGTGGGTAGTATTAAATTCACATTTAGGTTTTTTTCCCTGCAAACATTTCTTTCCAATTCTGTGCTGAGCACAGTAGTAGGCACAAAGGCTATCAAAATGAGTACAACAGGATCTGTACAGAGACTGGCAAAGAGCTCAGCCACACTGCTCCCTCCACTGTCTGGGCACACAGCCATAGGCTTAGCTTCCTGTGCAGGTAGATTCATCTTTGTGACTGGCTTCTTGCCAATGGAAGGGGAGCAGAAATGCTGTTCACCTCTTGCATAAAACCTTTCCATGTGCCTCTTTCCCTTCTGGCAATTTGACAGGGACAAACTAGAAGGTCTGAGTTGAAAATGGCAGAGCCACAAAATGGAAAGGGTCTGGGTTGGGACCCTGGATTAACCCCTAAAGAGAGGTTTCCACCAATCAGAAGTACCCATTATGGACTTTATGTGGTTGACAAATAAACTCCTATCGTGACCAAATCTTTGTATCATTTTGGGTTTGTTAACAGCACCTAGTGCTACCCCAATACTGGTCCTTGTCATTAAGAAACACGTAGAATTGTGATAAAGATAGAGAAATTTGCAAGTAATGATAACATTGTATTATACAGATTATAAAAAGGGTGTATGTACCTTTCAGTGGGTAAAGATATGGGCTCAATTAACCTTGCAGGGTGGATCTGGGAGGATCACAAAAATCATCACAAAAGTTTGTGATGTTTGTCTATTTGTTTGTTTGCTTTTGATTTTTTCCCATATCTCCACTTTTCAAAAAGGATTTTAGGCTGCCAGAGGGTTCATAATATTTGCTTTATCTTCATTATTATTTCTAGCAAAAAGCCTCTGTTTCATTTCTCTGCCTCTATCCCCTCTTATCTTCAGATTGGTCTCTTTAAGCTTCATTGGTTCAGTTTAGAGGTCGGCAAACAAGGCCTGTGTGCTCAAGCTGTCTCTCCTACCCCCAGTTTTTGTAAATAAAGTTTTATTGGAACACTGCCACAGCCATTTGTTTAGGTATCATCTATGGCTGCTTTTGTGCTACAATGGCAGAATTGAGTTATTGTGACAAAGACCATTATGTCCTGGTCCTCTGCAGAGAAAAGTTTGTTGACCCCTGATTTAGGTCATGCCTAATCTAATCTCAACCCCAGCAGGGCACATCCCAATAACTCCTGGATGTTTCCACACCCCCTTCACCCATATAACAGAACAATGCTTGCATACTCATGGGATCCCCAAAGTCAACTTCACTACCAAACTCTGGGATCCAGAGCCCTGGGGGTAAGCCCTGGATGCCTTTGAAAATCATCAGTCTCAAGATATTGATAGTGAGTTTACCCACTCCCAACCCCCCAATCCCTGAAGAATATTACTACCGTGTATATTATAAACATCCCCCCAAAAATCCTAAGTCTCGAGCTTTTGGAATTGTTCCTCAAGTTATCTTCATCTTGAAAGACTAGACTTCTGCCAGGGTCCTCTCTTTGGTTTTGATTGGATACCCTGGCTTGTGCCTGAATCTCCTACCCTGCAATTTCAAGAGCGGTAATGATAGCCTCTGACACCACGATCTAACTGATTACAAGTCAGTTACAAAGTGCTCTCACATACACTATTTCATTCAATCCTGAGACAAAAGCTCAGAAGTGCAAATTCTTAGCCACATTTACATAATTAGAGACTAAGACCCCGAGATTTAAGCCATTTTCTCACGATCATTCAGCTGTGGTGATCCTGCCAATGACAACCTTGATGAGGATAATGATGACTCACACTTATGAAGAGCTAATTATGTGCTCTTACTCTGCTAAGAGCTTTACTCACTGCAGTTTATCTGATTCTTACAACTGTATAATTCTTACAACAACTGTCTTCATTTTTATAGGTGAGGAGACTGAGGATTATAGGAATTAAATTCCTTACCCAATGTCACACACAGCTAATTCATTGTAGAGGTAGGATTTGAATTCAGATTTCTCTGATTTCTACCCCACATGTGTTTTCACTGGGTAGCAGAATAATATTTTGACATAGTCGCCAAACTTCCCCTCTTAACCCCAGGCCCCTCATTTCTTTGCTTTGCTGGATCAGCTCTATTTCTTTGCCCATTTGGTCAGCAAGGTCATACAACCCTCATTGCCCCAGGAAAGGGTTGTTATAGAAGAAAGGAAAGAAATACCTAAGTTCTAGGAACTAAGGGCAAAAACTGTAAGCTAGGAAGGATGTTTAATAAACCGGAGTAAAGCTTCCTCCTCCCCAGAATGGGGACTAGTCTAAGGATGGAAGAAATAGGGCAAAGCGTAGGGTAAGCAAAGGGCCCAGACTTGTGGGTGCCTAGGAAAGGGCAGGCATGCTCCCTGTCTTTTCAGAAGCTGATTCTCCAGGAAGAGCCAACTGGGAACTCCCAGATAGCCTTGTGGAATAAAGAGTGCAGTGATCTGTACCTTCTTTCCTAGTCAGAACCCTGGGGAAGAGGGAGTGAAAAGATCCTGGAAGGAATTGGCCCCAGAGATTATTCTGTGTCCCATGATGGCACAGAAGTGGCAAGTGCACCCAAGGTGACAGGGAAGTAGCTAAGGGAGGGTTGACACTAGTGAACAAGGGGTGACACAGTGGCTCCCTTCCTGGACAGATGATCAAAGACAGGCTGGATGGGCACTAAGATATCTCAGCACATTCTGGTGAGATGGATGATGACACTGAAGAGTGAATACACTTCACTTCTCCCAACCCTTCCTCCCATTAAACCAGCCCCTCTAAATGTAGCCTCAGCACTGGGGAAAATGGGATGAACCTACCATACACTGGAATGAGGATTTGAAATAAATATTAGATTATTATAGATAATGAATAAATGATACACTTTCTACACATCTGAGGGTGTGGCCTGTGATTGTTGTCCACCACACACACCCACTGCGTCACCTGTAAAAGCAGGCTTGGCTGTGAGCTCCTGGGACCCTCCTCCTAAATGTGTCTAGGGAATGAAGCTTATACTTCGGTTCTGGGCATGTTCTGGTCACAGAGAAAATGTACAGCCTCATCAAGATGATTCTTTTTGTCTTTTCAGCTACTTATAGAAAGGGCAGGCAATCGTTTATAAATTTGTAGCTTCAAAGGATTAACAAAACATGGCACAGGTTCAATAATTGTCTCTTTCCATTTTTTTCTTAATACAAGTAAGATGTTAAGACATCAAGTAGTTTCAACCATAAAAGATCATTGAAAACATGCCCTAGTTTAAAATTTATTCTGGTTTTTCCATCTTCAACATTCGTTTTCCATACATGAGTTGCATAAAAACATCTCCAGTTGTGGAGAGATTTAATGAGTGAGTGGGAGATGGTCATTAACAAAATCTAAGGACGTTAAAATAATCTGGGTCAAGCCATTTTTCTTATTAATTTTCATCATTACATGTCATTATAACTTTTATGAACTATACAACCAAATCCTTTCTACTTTGTCCTTGTTAGAATGTTTTCCCATGCTTTCCATTTTCTAGAATTGCTGACCTCTCTCTCCTCAGGCTCTGTAATTTGCAATTGTCAGAAAACGTGTACACTGCAAGTGTGTATGAGGTGAGACCACAATTTGTAGTGTTAGCATACCATGGGGTTGTTTCTTTTGTGTTTTCACTGAAATTGCTTGCTGGTTTTACTAGAATAAGGCCTTATTATGTCATACATCACCACGCATATTTTATGTGCCGGATGCTCAGTAGATGGTCTTTGCTTTCTTATTTTACTAGCGGCACTGTGATGCACCTAAGTCCAGCTAAAATAGGCAGAAAAGTGACCTTCCTAATGTATTGTTCTGCAGAGACAGTGGCCCTGGAACATGATCTGATTTGACTTTCCATTGTAATTCTGATGAGGGGGGACTGATTAAAAGACAGATATGCTGACATCTAATGTTTAGATGGATTCCTTCTAAATGGTCTGTTTTGCTCTTAGTAATCTTGCCAATCTCTCAGCTACTGCAACAAGCAGCTACTCCTGAGCACTCCTTATTAAAATCAAGACAACTGCTTTGCAAACCTGGGATGGGACGTAGGTTATTTGTGTATAATCCAAAAATGAAGTGTATCTAAGGGACATATGGGATAAGACCCAGGTTCTAGAGCCCAATCATAGCTCTGTCATTTGCTGGGTCCACCAAGTAAGGAAGACTTAACATGCCAGATAGTCATCAGAGTCGGCTGTCTTTGGACCACCAGGTCCCAGTCATTTGTACTGACTTTATTCCACTCCGACTGCATACCTACCTCCTTGTTGTGACCATGAGCAAGTGCTTCAACCTCTCTAAGCCTCAGTTTCCATTTGGTAATATGGGTACAATGAACAGTACTTGCTCACAGAGCTGTTGTGAGGAATACACACAATAAGCACGTTAAGAGCATTCACTCAGGAACAGATTGGGTTTCACTCCACTCACTAGCTGTGGGATCTTAGGTATGTCCCTTAACCTTTCTAAATCTCAGTTTCCCCATCTGCAAATTAGAGGTAACCAGTGTATCCATTCACTATCATGAGCACTGAATGAGTTAATATACAAGAAGTACTCAGGACAGGGCACAGTAAACACCATATATTAAGTGTTAGTCTTAATAATAGGGAATGAAAGTATTTAGCAGAAGGTTTACCATATATTAAGGACTTACAATAGATGTTAACTCTTATCACCATTATTAGTTAGGATGTCATCAATATTTTTCTTTCTTGCAAAACTGTATTTTGGCACCTCTCTTCATCCCTTCCTCCCCTTACCCATCTCAGCTTCTGGTAACCACCAATCTTCTCTATCTTCATGAGATCTACTTTTTAAGCTCCAACATGAGGAGAACATGCAATATTTGTCTCTGTGCCTGGCTTACTTCACTTAATATAATGACCTCCAGTTCCATCCATGTTGCTGCAAATGACAAGATTTCATTCTTTTTTATGGTTGAATAATATCCCATTGTGCATATATATCACCTGTTCTTTATCCATTCATCTATTGATGGATACTTAGGTTGATTCTATATCTTGGCTATTATGAATAGTGCTGCAATAAACACGGGAGTACAGATATCTCTTTGATATATTGATCTCCTTCCTTATGAATATATACCTAGGAATGGGATTGCTAGATAATATAATAATTCTACTTTTAGTTTTTTGAGGAGCCTCTATACTGTTTTCCATAGTGGCTGTACTAATTTACATTCCCACAAACAGTGTATGAGGGTTTCCCTTTCTCCATATCCTCACCAGCATCCATTATTCCCTATCTTTTTGATAAAGCCTTTTTAACTGGGGTGAGATGATGTCAAATTGTGATTTCAATTTGCATTTCTCTGATGACTAATGATGTTGAGCATTTTTTCATATACCTGTTGGCCATCTGTATGTATGTCTTCTTTTGAGAAATGTCTATTCATATCTTTTGCCTATTTTAAAATCAGATTATTTGGGGGGTTTTTGCTATTGATTTTTTTGAGTTTCTTATATATTCTGGTTATTAATACTTTGTTGGATGGATAGTTTGCAAATAATTTCTCCCATTCTGTGAGCTGTCTCTTCACTATGTTGATTGTTTCCTCTGCTGTACAGAAGCTTTTTAGCTTGATGTAATCTCATTTGTCAGCCATTATTTTTAAAAATATGCTTTCTGACCCTTTTCCTCTTTCTTTCCCTTCTGTAACTCCTATTATGGAAAGGCTTGTTCTCTGGATAGTGTCCCATAATTCCTGTAGGCTTTCTTTATCCATCACCCCCCTCCCCCCATTCTTTTGTCTTTTTGCTCCTCTGGCTGGATAATTTCAAATGTTCTGTGTTCCAGTTCACTGATTCTTTCTTCTGCTTGATTGATTGTGCTGTTGAAGATTTCTATCAAATTTTTCAGTTCGGTCTTTGTATTTTTCATCTCTAGGATATTTATCTTTTTATCACTTCCATTTTTTTTTGTTGATATTCTTGCTCTTTTCATGTATTGCTGTCCAAATTTTTAATCTGCATATTCTTGTAGTTCATTGCACTTCTTTATGCATATTATTCTGAATTTGTTAGTCATTTCATAGACCTTCATTTTTTTGGAGTCCATTATTGGAATTTTCTTTTGGAGGTGTCATGATTTCCTGATTCTTTGACTCGTGTCTTTATGTTGTTGCCACAAATGGGCCTGTTACTCAACAGGTCTGGGGGTGGGGGCAGGGCTGCTCCCAGACAGCAGATGAGAGTAGCTGGAATTGAGTTTTTGGGCTGTTTGAGGATTTGCAGTTAGACCAAGGTTCGTGGGCCTGCCTCTGGGGGCACAGAGGAGCCTGTTCCCCTCTGAGTCCCTGGCCAGGCAGGACTACTCCCTGACCATGGCTGAGAGGTCTTGGAGCCAGGTTATAAAGCAGCTTCAAGATCCATATTCAGACAGAGGTCAGCAGGCCTGCCTTAGGGGGCACAGATGTGCATGTGTCCCAGAGGGTCCCTGGGTAGGCAGGACTGCTCCCAGATTGTGGCTGAGAGGGGCTATAACCAAGATATAGGGCCATTTCAAAGTCTGTGGGACCAAGCTCAGGAGGCCTACCTCTGGGGGTATGGACTGGCCTGTCTCCCAGTAGGTGCCTGGGCAGGCAGGACTGCTCCTAGACCATGGCTGAGAGAGGCTGAGCTAGGTTACAGGCCACTTCAGGGACCACAGCTGTGGCCAAGTTTGGCAGATCTGTTACTGAACACATAGGTAGGTGCGATTCCTTCTGGTTCTCTTGACAGATGGTGCTGGTGGTAGGACCAATGCCAAACAGTGCTGTCCACAGGGAGACGTGGCTATTTCTGGGTCTGTAGCTGGAACCACAGTGAGCCTGCCACTTGGCCTGGGTGGGTCTGCCTTTTCAAAATGGCCTTCCTCAGTGTTGGGCTCCACCAGGGTTTTGCAGCTTCCTACCTGGATCCAAAAGCTCCCACAAAGGCACTTTAGTTCATGGACGGCTGCAAAATTATAGTTGCTGTGGGGGATACCAGCAGGGAACCTCTTATTTAGCCACCTTACCGATGTCACTCCCCTATCATTTATTCTTATTTCTTATTACAGTTACTTTCTTTTTTTTTTTTTT
>RJWJ010028715.1:0-21320 GCA_004363605.1 Indri indri | reverse complement strand
AAAAAAAAAAAAAAAATAAAATAAAAAAATAAATAAATAACACAATCCTAAATAAATCTTTGGGGTCAATAATGAAATTAAGATGGAAATTAAAAAAATTTTTGAAACCAAAGAAAATGTAGATGCAACATACCAAAACCTCGAGAATATGCAAAAAGCAGTGCTAAGAGGTGAGTTTATAGCATTCAATGCCTACATAAAAAAAAAGAAAGATCATAAATTAACAACCCAAATGTCACACTATAAGGAACTAGAAAAATAAGAACAAGCCAAACCCAAAGCTAGCAGAAGACAAGAAATAACAAAGATCAGAGCAGAACTATGAAATTGAGACCAACCACAAAAAAACCATATATATACATATATTATATATAAAGTCAACAAAACAAAAAGTTCTCTGAAAAGATAAATAAAATGAATAAACTGCTAGCTAGACTAAGAAAAGAGAAAGCCCAAATAAACATATGCAGAAATGGAAAAGGAGACATTACAACTGGTTCCACAGAAATACATAAGATCATCACAGATTACTGTGAACAACTGTATACCCACAAAATAGAAAACCTAGAGAAAATGAATAATCTTCTGAAAACATACAACCTCCCAAATGAACCAGGAAGAAATAGAAATCCCAAAAAGACCAATAACAAGTAGTAAGATTGAATCAATAATAAAAAAATCTCTCAACAAAAAAAAGCCAAGGACCTAAAGGATTCACAGCTGAATTCTATCAGACTTACAAAGAAGAACTGGTACCAATCTTACCAACAGTCTTTCAAAAAGTTGAGGAGAAAATAATCCTCCTTAATTTATTTTAGAGTCAGTATCACCTGGGTACCAAAGCCAGAGAAGGACACAACGAAAAGACAACTAAAGGTCAATATCCCTGATGAACATAGATGTAAACATCCTCAACAAAATACTAGCAAACTGAATCTAGTAGCATATTAAAAAGAGAATATACATCACATAAACAGAATAAAAGACAAAAACTATGTGATCATTTCAATAGACGCAGAAAAAGCATT
The DNA here is from genome assembly GCA_004363605.1 of Indri indri. Lineage (NCBI taxonomy): Eukaryota > Metazoa > Chordata > Mammalia > Primates > Indriidae > Indri > Indri indri. The sequence goes on along the minus strand of RJWJ010028715.1, from coordinate 20,292 downwards.
TGATAAAATTCAGTGTGGGGAGTTAGCTACGCTCCCAGCAAAAAATCAGGTCCCTTAGGGAGGGGTCATCGCAAAGGATAAGAAAATAATAGAAAATGGAAAATAATAGATACAGGAATACACAGAGATGAAGGTATAATTTTATAGATTTATAAAGACAAAAGGCAAAGCGGGGGTACTCAAGGGTCCTTATGAATATCTCCATGAATTGTAAGGCCACGAGTGAAGTTTTACGTGGGTATTTACAGGTATAGTGATCAGTTGCCAGGGGTAACAGATTAACATAATAACAGGTAGTTCGTTTTAGGTTAAAAGTATTTTAAAAGGCTTCTTTAGATCCCCTAACTAACTCTATCTACATGAACAAATGGTTACAAAATCTTTCAAAGACAAACTTTTAAGTTCTAAGGTAAATCTATCACTTAACAGAAGGGTTAAACAGAGATATAGTGGCTCCACATTTCTTTATCTAGTTATTGCAAATGGAGACAGGTAGTCAGAAGTCAAGCAGGAACTGTCCCTTGGGCTTACTGTTTTTAGCCACAGGTGTCTGTCTCTCGGGGCGGGCATTCTTTGATCAGCTCTCATCCTGTGGCTCCTTGCAGACCTGCTTTGTCGTTCAAAGCAGACGAGAACCACAAGTTTGAGACTGCAGTGTCACCTTGGAAAGCAGTTGCCACTGACCTTTGAGATGCCCTCCTGAGGTGAAGCAGCTTTTGATATGAAAACTAACACGTTCACATATTCCTTCAGGGCGGAGCCCTGCAAAACTCCTGAGACCATTTCTGTCTCTAATATAGTTATATTAATTTATGGAGTGACAATTCAGCATCCCTTCATGACACAAACCCTTAAAAAAAACTAGGCACAGAGGAATATACCACAAAATAATAAAGGTCATATATGAACGACCCACAGCCAACATACTGAATGAGAAAAAGTTGAAAGCAATTCCTCTAAGAACTGGAACAAGACAAGGATGCACACTTTGACCACTCCCATTCAACAGAGTGCTGGAAGCCCTAGCCAGAGCAATCAGGCCAGAGGAAGAAATAAAGGGCATCTAAATTGGAGAAGAGGAAGTCAAATTATCTCTGTTCACTAATAATATGATCCAAAACCTAAACACTCCTCAAAAAAAACTTCTTAGATTTTATAAATGAATTCTGTAAAGTTTCAGGATACGAAATCAACATACAGAAATCAATGGCATTTATATACACCAATAGCAATGAAGCTGAGAACCAAATCAAGAAGTCAATCCCATTTACAATATCTGCAAAAAAAAAAATACCTAGCTAGGAATATATTTAACCAACGTGGTAAAAGATCCTCTATAAGGAAAACCACAAAACACTGATGAAAGAAACTGTAATTGACACAAGCAAATGGAAAAACCTCCCATGCTCCTAGATCAGAAGAATGAATATCATCTCAGCACTATTCACAATAGCAAAGATATGGAATCAACCCAAGTGTGTATCAGTGAATGATTAGGTAAATAATATGTGGTACATACATACCATGGAATACTATTCAGCCATAAAAAAACGAAATCATGTCTTTTGCAGCAACATGGATGGAACTGGACATGATTATCTTAACTCAGATACAAAAGGTCAAATACTGCCATGTTCTCACTTATAAGTGGGAGGTAAATAATGTGTACATATGGAGTAATAATCATTGGCGATTTGGAAGGGTAAGGGGTTGGGAAGGGGGTAAGGCATGAGAAATTACTTGATGGGTACAATATACACTATTTGGTAATGGTTACATAAAAGCCCAGACTTTAGCACTACACAATATATCCATGCAACAAAACTGCACTTGTACCCCTTAAATTTACACAAAATTTTTAAAAATGGGGGCAGTGAGTGACCAAAAAAGTCTAAAAAGGATCCTTAGAATAACAATAATGCAAAAAAGATTGAGAAACATTGATCTAATCCCTCCAGTATGTTACTATGAAAGATTAAATACTGGCTCATAATACAAGATCCGGATGGGGAAGACTGAACAATGCAGAGAAGAGTCGAACTACTGGAGCAAGGGGCAAGCTGGAAGGGCCGAGGATAGTAGTCAGGATTCTGAATCAGAAAATGAGGGTTCAGGCCCTAGCACTACTACTCATACAGCATAGCTTTTGGAAAGTTGCTTAACTTTGAACCCTAGTTTCTTTACTTGTAAAACAAACATGTTAATAATGTTCCAGGGATCTTGTGGGGATCAAATTTTTAAAAGTTATGTGAAAAATGCTTTGTGAAACTATGGGGTCAGAAAATAGTCAGTGGTTGCCTTGGATGAGGTAAGGAGAGGAGTTGACTAAAAGGAACATGAGGGAACTTCTTGGAATAATGAAAATGATCTATAACTTCATTGTGGTGGTGGTTATGACTGTATGAGTACGTCAAACTCAAAACACTACACTAAAAAGGATGCATTTTACAGCACATAAATTGTACCTCAAGAAACCCAATTTCTTAAAAAAAATGCTTTGCAAACTATAAAGTATAACAATTTTTTTTTAAATGCAGAGTAAGATGATAGCTTTCACGGTAGCATTGCTGGCATACACTGAACTTGCAATTGCCTAAAATTCTCTAGTCTTTTTCATAGGAATTGGAACTAAAGTGATCTTTCTGGTCCTGATTTCTCTTGAGAATCAAAGTTCAAGACTAAACATTAATGCACTGTAAATATCAATTTGCTAAGTTTCCACCCATTTTACCTATGATAGAATAATAAAAAAGCCAATATTTTTGTAGTCCTTTTCAATCTTTATTTCTAACCTTGTTATTCAACATATTAGTGTCCTTCTCAGCTTTGTTTCATTGATGCTTTTTATATGTATAAAGCCTTCTGTATCTTAATCTAAATCTACTTATAAAGGCTTAATAAGCAGGGAAAAAGTGATAAGATACTTCATTTGTAACTTCTCTTTGGACTGTCATTTGATTCATCAATACTCTTGGAATATGATTGTTCACCCAGGCCTGAATTGCATTATCACCTGATCAAATTGCCCAGCTTTGTCCATGAAAATCCCATGTAGACATTATGTCCTTAATGTTTTGCAATTAAAAAATGTTGACATGCTGGGACATTTCTCTGTATGTAGTTCCTTGCCAAAGAAAAAAGAAAAAAGAAAAATCTATCCTGAAAGCAATCACTGAAAGCAAGGTATAATGACCCTTTTAAAAGGTATAAAAGTTTGCAAATTTATATTGTCCTGTCTCTGGATGTATTGTGATTGACCTATATTCATTAACATGCTATGAATGAAAATTTAGCATAAATGAAGAGTTGGAAGATTTTTTAAAAAGATAACATTCAATAATAAAGTTCCTAATGTTTCTCAGAATTGAGGTGAAGCAGTGGAAATTAAAGTTTCCAGCATTGTTTTTATACCTGATCTTGCCTTTGGCAATGTTTCCCTTCTTAAGAACTACTGATGCTAGTGTTCCCAGGTATTCAATTTATATTATGTATATTAGTTTTCATTTTTTCTCTCACATTATACATTCTATAAACAGTACCATTAATCTGATGAGTGCTTCTCAAAAGCACCAATAGAACACAAAACTTCACAAATGAAAGCTCTAAACTACTACATCAATATTTAACCATGTCTATACACAATCAATATTTTGGATTAGTTGGAAAAATTTATATTAAGTTTTCAGATATAGTTTTCAGATATTTGAAATCAAGTTACCAATCATTTGAATGGATAATTTTTAAAAAATTTTACACTGGATAATTAGATATGTTTCAATATATTTTAGGTACATGGTTTCAACCAAAATAGTGAAAAAATAGTAGCCAATTATTATTATTATACCTACAATGATAAAAATTAGAGAGAATTTAACTGATATATGGAAGTACATGAAACTGGAAGTATATGGAACTGATATATGGAAGTACATGAAAACTGGTACTCATTGTCATTTTTAAGGGTTCTCAAAACATTTGTATGTTATATTTCAACAAACTATCTCCTTATGTGTCTTACAGAAAAGCTGCCAATAGTAATAAAGACAAGGATAATACTAAGGTAAAGGGGTAGATGAGTCTTTTCTAAACCACTACCAGAATTAGAGTGACAGTGTCAGTGTCTCGAAGATGTAGGGATGCTGTTTATCTGAAAGGGTCACAATTAGAAAGGAGCTGATATATTCTGGATGAAGAAAAGTGCTCCAATTCAAAATATGAAATTTTTTATGATTCCCGTTTTTATACAAGTATATGGTTGATGTTGAAGAAACAGATTAGATTAGCAGTGACAAGTCAATAATTTTTATGGTGGCAATCCTAGAAGAGTCAGTGATTCTGTCATAGCCACAAGTTCTTTTCAAATTGCAAGACCCAGAAGCAGCCAGGGCACCTATGGAATTTGAGACACCCTGCATCAGACAGAAAGGCTAAAATATGACAAAGAAAACCACTTAAAAGGAAGTGGTGCTCATGTGTTGGGGTATAAACTCCCGTGCTGGTTCCTCTACTATGCTGTAGGCTGGGAAGAGCAATGGACTCAAGAGCCAGAACAACTGTGCTCCTGGGCTGCTTATGCTAGTTATTGAATTTGTCAACCTGGGCAAAATCTGGGTTTTGCCTTAAATGACATCTTGGATCTCTTCCATTTCTGTAATTCTACCTTTCTAAAGAAATAGACTGATAGGGTATAGTAAATGGTAGACTTCTGATGACTCCAGTTATGGAACAGAACAGTTGACTATGTGCGTGAGTTCTATCAACTTCAGCAAAACATAAGGATTTTGTAGAAACTCGACTTTAGATTAGGACAACTTCTCATTTTAAAGCAGGAGGGGAACATCTCACTTTTTACTTTAAGAATTAATTTCAGGACCTTACCTATAGAACTTTTCAAATTCATCATTAAAAAAGAATATGCCTTAGTCTTTGGCTTGGTTATAAATGTTATGCTCACCAAAAGTGATGTGGATCAGATTGTTAGCAGTTTGAATGCCTCAAGTAACTTTTAGTCTTATTTTTCATCATGTTTTCTACTGCACCTTAGGGGCAATGACACAAAAATACATTTTCAACTTCAGAGCTTCTACTCATAATGTTCTTTTTTTCCTGGAAAGTCTTTCCTCTTTTTCGTCACTTCCTAAATCCTATTTATCTTCCAAGGTTCAACTAAGTTGTGCTCTGCTCCCTCATCATAATTATTTCTTCCCTATTTTCACAGAATTTATATAATCTTCTATCATAGCAGATTACAGTCTGTTATGTATTATAATTTGTTGTGAAGGAATTTTTATCCTTTGCAATGTGAGTATTTTAAGGGCAGGGAGTCTGTCTAACTCATATTTCCAACAGAGCCTACAACTATGTATGAAGGAACTAAAAAATCTGCATAGTCTTAGTAGCTCTTAGAACTACCTTCCTAGTTCTTTTGAATTAAAAAGTTACTTTCCTCTTTGTACATAAATGGGCAATATGATTATAGTACATAGCATAAAATATAAAAATATACTCAGTGTTATCATCTGTATCAGAATAAATAGCATATATGACACATTTCATCTCCAATGGTAACAGTCCCCAAATCAGCAAGTTATAGGCAAAATCAGCAATCTTTGATATAAACAAAGCTTGAGATGGACCAACTGGAATGCTTCCAAATGGGCTAAAGAAACATTTGCAAGGCCTGTCGGGGTAATAAATACCAAGAAACACATGGTCTTTACCAAGAGTTTAGCCTGTAATGTTACCAGGGGGAAAAAAAGCAAAACTTGGATCCTTCATTGCTGTGGTATCAATCCATTTGCAAGTTTCAGTGGGGTTGCATAATGGTGGCTATCAAAACAGTAAGAAAACAGCTCAGTGTCTCAAAATTATCTCAAAAATAGTTTGAAGGAAACTGTTCTCATACTGTGCCCAGCTTCATGGTATCTGACAGCAGTCTAGCTATAAACTCACAAAATCCCAATGCATCTTAGTTAAAACATGGTGAAAATGTACAGAGAAAGGAAACCAAATTACTCTTATTTTGTTCTATGCTATGTATAGGTACATGTAATTTTATTCTAAACCTTAGTCCACTGAGTATCATAGAAAAGTTTTTTTAAGTAGCAAACCTGACTAACTTGAATTTCAGCTTCTTGCCTTTTTAGAAATTTTACAGCTTTATTGAGGCATAATTCATATACTATTCACTAATTTAAAGTGTACAATTCAATGGCTTTTAGTATATTAGATTTGTACATCCATCACCACAATTTTAGAACATTTTCATTATCCCAAAAAGAAACTTCACTCTTAGCCATCCTTGCTGTCTTAAAAATTGTGGCAAGAACACATAACTTAAAATTTACTATCTTAACCATTTATAAGCGTGCAGTTAGTAGCGTCAAGTGTATTCACATTGTTGTGAAACAGATCTCCGAAACTTTTTCATCTTGCAAAATTGAAACACTACACCCAATAAACAACTCCTCCTTTCTTCCTCCTCCTAACTCCTCATAACCACTATTCTACTTTCTGTTTATATGAGTTTGACTACTTTAGACACTTCATATAAGTGGAATCATACAGTATTTGTCTTTTTTGACTGGTTTATTTCACTTACCATAATTTCCCAAGGTTCACCCATGTTGTAACATGTGACTGGATTGCCTTCCTTTTTAAGGCTGAATAATATTCCAATGTATATACCATATTTTGTTTATCCATTCATTTACTGATGGACATTTGGATTGCTTCCACCTCTTGGTTATTGTGCCTTGCCCCTTCTTAAGTGTTAAAAAGCAACCAGGTGTTTAAATAGCAACACAAGAAAGAAGGGAATAACAATTCACAAATTCTGAAGTCAACCTTTACCCAACCAAAATAAGCCAAAATGTTTAGAAACAACATAAACTTTTAGGGAGGCTGTTTACTTCTTTAAATAAAAAAAAAAAAAAAAAAAAGAATAAAATGTTAGAGTCCCTGAATTCAGTTTACGGTTGATCTGCCTACAGCTACATCAAGGTGGAGAATCCAAAATAAGACAACCTAATTTGCACAACACATTATATTACAGGAGGAGCTATATATTGCTGTATTCTTCAGCCGAAGAGCATTTTGTCAATTTCTGAAGAAGCTTAATACTTTACCATTGGCAAAAATAAGAATGAATTTGTGATGACAAACTTACTCTTTCACTTCTAACATGGATAAATCAGATTCTTGCCCTAAAAGTTCACATATAAGGTTGGAGGAGGAGTCAGGAAGAGGATAAATGTTAACAGGCTTAAATAACTATACAAAATACGATAGGGATATAAAATAGAAATATGTTCAAAATGCTATGAGAACTCCAAGAACAGTAGTTGTTGCTTGTTAGTCTCACAACCATTTTCCTCTTTTCTGGCTCTTAGTGTCTTGATTCTAATCCCATCAGGATATTACTCTGTCAGGTCACATTAGGGTAAATTAATTCCACAGAGCTTCTATAATGTCCCACAGTTTTATGACTCTCACAAAGATTTTCTTAAAATTGGGTATACTAGAACAGCTAGGATTAACTGAATATTTAGAATATATTTTCATTATATTTAGGATTCTATATTTAGAATGTAGAATTTTATTTTATAATAGTTAGAATTAACTATCTTTATATTTCCCATCAGTTTTTGTGACAGCACAGCACCAGGGAAAAGACCTCTATTAACTTCAAAGTAAATTCAGAACACTAATATAATCTATCAGAGACAGTCCCCAAGTAGTAAGCATCAAAAATTCACATTGTAAGTCAGTCACCTAGAATACAGAACATATTCTCTCACAGAAAAAAACAAAATTAAGCATGATATTTAAGCTCTTATGCCACTCCAAAAATATCTATTTAACATGTTAGTTAGTAGACTTACATTACTCACAACTTAAAGAAGACTAGAACAATGAGACTAGCATATTATATTATGTGTTAAAATGTTTTCATGCATTTGATCAGGAAGTTGAAGAAAACGTAACAAAAATACTATTAAGTAGTAAAAGAAGGAGAAAAAAAACCAGTTACTGAGTATTTACTACGTGTTGGATTCAAAAGGTTTAGGTTTGCTAAACCCTTTGAATTTATGAACTGATTTAATCCTCACAACAGCCTTAAAAGGAAGGTACTGTTATCATTAATCTCTGTCAAAGCTAAGGAAACATTATGCAAAGTGAAACAACCAGACCCAAGAGACCGTAGATTGTATGATTCCATTTATAGGGAATGTCCAGAAAAGGAAAATTCAGAGACCCAGAAAGTAGATTAGTGGCTGCCTGGGGATTGGGTTAATTAAAATGGGCATGAGGGTCTTACCGGACAGATGAAAATGTTCCCAAACTGGCTTGGGGATGGTTACACCACTCACTGAAGTTACTATCACTGAACTGTATACTCGAAATGGGAGAATTTTATGTCTTGTAAAAAAGAAAAATACAGCCATGCACTGCATAACGAATATTTCACTCAATGATGGACTGCATATACTATGGTGGTCCCATAAGATTAAAACAGAGCTAAAAAACTCCTATCACCTAGTAAGTCATAATGTTGTAGCACAACACATTACTCATGTATCTGTGGTGATGCTGATGTAAAGAAACCTACTGCACCACCAGAAGCATAAAAGCACAGCGTATACAATTATGTACGGCATATAACACATGATAATGACAGTAAATCACTATGTTACTGGTTTATGTAGTTACTAAATTTCATCATCATTTTAGAGTGTACATCTACTTATATTTAAAAAAAAAAAAAAAAAAAAAAAAACCACCTGGCTGTAAAACAGCTTCAGGAAAAAAGCTGGCTGTAAAAGAGCTTCAGGCAGGTCCTTTAGGAGGCATCCAGAAGAAGGCATTGTTACCACAGAACATAATAGCTCCATGCATTTTGTTGCCACTGAAAACCTACCCGTGGGACAAGATGTAGAGGTGGAAGACAGTGATACTGACGATCCTGACCCTGTGCAGGCGAGAGAGACAGAGACAGAGACAGAGAGAGAGAGAGAGAGAGAGCGAGAGAGAGAGAGAGAGAGAGAGAGAGCGAGAGAGCGCGCGCGCGCGCATAGGATATAAAGAAAATATTTTTGTACAGCTGTACAATGTGCTTGTGTTTTAAGCTAAGTGTTATTTTGTAATAACACTTACATTTTTTACTTTACATTAATTACTTTCATGTAATAAATTTTGTGTAGCCTAACTACATCGTGTTTATGAAGTCTACAGCAATGTCCTGGGCCTTCACATTCACTCACCACTCACTCACTGTCTCACTCAGATCAACACTCAGCCCTGCAAGTTCTATTTATGGTAAGTGCCCCACACAGGTGTATCATTATTTATCTTTTATACTGTACCTTTTCCATGTTTAGGTGTGTTCAGTTAGTACAGCTATTAGTATATTCTCCTGGAGTCTCTTTACAGACAGTACCATCTAGTAGGCATAGTGAATAACCAAACTAACACATATTCTGTTCTTTTCAATAAGACAAAATATTGATATTTAACAGAAAATCCCCAGAGGTGTAATTGTGTGCTGGAATTAGTTTTCTTACATCCTCTTCTGACATAATGGGGGCAAAATCACACAGTGTAACTCTACATTTTTTACATCTTTGTTCCTTTTATAATAGAATAGAAGACTAACAGAAGAGTTAAAAGCTAAGCCCCTGGATCGCAAGATCATGTTTCACATACCAACAACAAAAGAACATTAAGGAATAACAGGGAAAATAAAATATAAAGCTTTCCAAAAGTTCCTGTGGCCAGTGACATAATACCTGCCAAAGCAGACTAGTTTATTTCTAGCCTACTTTATTTGTAGAAAATGAATAAATGAAACTGAGGTTACATTTTTGTCACTGACATATTCTACTCATAATTTTCCATCTAATAGCAATAATTTTAACTTAATCACCATTAAAAAATTACTCATTATATTATGCTCCTTCCCTTTCTGTTAATCAGATTTCAGATTACAGATTTTTTTAAATGCCCTTTTTAATGGAAATAAAACTTATTTCCAGAATTTTAATAATGTTATTTGAATTATTGCAAATTATGGTTTCGTAAAAAGGCATATCTGCCTCCTTCAAATTTGCTATGAAAAAAAGGCTACAATGCCCAAGAACAAGATGAAACTTCTCCACCAGAATCAGGGTGATTTTTCACACTGAAATATGCTTCTACATCCCCGTAATGTAAACGGAAAAGGGGACATGATGATATCAACAGCAAAACTCCACTAACTTACTGAAAGCAATTTGGCCCGAATACAGTGGCGAGATTGTGAACATTCATGCGATTCTGCATGTGATGCTTGGCTACTCTTGTCAAGAACCGGCAAAGGTACTTGAGCAGGCAGTAGTGGGTGTCCGGCAGCTCTTTTATTAAGTCTCTTAAGCTGTTCTCCTGAGCGTCATTTCTGCCATCTGGGAAAAAAAAGAATAAAAAATATTCTCAGGCATAATGCACAGTAATAACAACAAAGCATGTAGGTGTAACAAATTCTAACATATTATTCAGAAAAAAATCCCTCAGAGACTGAGATAGGCCTTGAATATTTGACTTCCTTTTTATGTTAAAGAATTACTAACTTATTCAAGAAATTCAGAAACCCACAAGCTATTCAGTGCAAAAAAATTGTGTTTCAATTTCTTGTTTTCTTCCCCAAAATGAAGATAATGGTTAGGTTTTCAATCCACAGTGGAATCTTCCATTTGATTTTTGTCTTCGAGTTTGTCAAAAACAAGGCTGTCTTGGTTGGGTAAAATTTGATACAAGAGACCTTCCTGAGTCACCATGAGGGACATGATTAGGATACTGTGCCCAGAGAAAACTGAAGAAAATTCTTAAAGTTTTTATATAGCTTTTTAATCTTGACAAAGATCCTCTCCTTGACCATACTCTAATGAAGCTCCTCTGAGCTATTTTTCAACTAGCCCTGTCTTAGTCATATTCTCAAGAGACTACTTTGATTAAGAATATTGCTAAGTCAGTTTAGCCAAAATCCCTCACCCTTGATATGTGATCACCCTTGATATTTGACCAAATTCCTCATTTCCCACCATCCCCAGGTGATGTCTGATGTCCTTGGTCTGCCTTCAGCCAGAGTTCTGGGAGGTCAGTTTAACCACAAGGCCTCCTTACCCCTGATGTTTCTTCTTAGTAATTTTCCATGCACAGAGTATCGCCCACCCTAACCATGCTACTTGGCTATAAAATTCCCCCTTTTCCTTGTGTTCCAAGTTGAGCCCAATCTCTCTCCCTCACTGCAAAACCGCAATGCAGTACTCCCTATACCTATCACAATAGTCCTGAATAAAGATGTGCCATTCTTTAACAACTGTCAGAAGGAATAACTTTTTAAAAACAATATCTAACATGTCATACAGTTCAGAATTTGATATGTGACTCTCATACAAAAGCCTGATAATCTTGCATACAGCTCGAAATGTCTAACAATGTGCTAAAATTCACAGGCATACATATGAACAGTTTCTCTTAATTCTCAAAGATTTGCTTTGCCAATACTTAAATGTATTAATAATAAAGCTGCTAACTTATATAACTTTGTGCATTGCTTTCTATCGGGGAAAATACAAATCTTTTATAACAAATACAGTAATTTAGGGAAATAATCACAATCCATCCTTTTAACAGATGTCTAAGACAATGAAAATTTAATACAGGTATAATTAACACATAGTTTGAATTTCTTTGTTAAGTCAGCTTTAGCCAGTCAAATGAATAAGAAACAGAAAAGTGAGGCAAATGAGATACAAAGGAAGAGGATTAGTGAATGTTATAGAACACTTGGTTAACATAATGCCATGAGCAGGAATAAAAACAGAAAACATACAGAATGATATATACAAGACATTGAGTGGCTGAAGAACACAGGATCAGAATAAAGGCTTGGGAGTCATTTCCTGGGTGAGGAATCTACGTGACCTAAGTGGTACTGCTTATGACGAAATTGTTTTCCACTGCCCTATAATCTTAACAAGCAGGGATATGTACAAAATGGAAATAATTAAGTTGGAGTGATTAAAAATTAACTGAAGTTACTCATTTCTCATGCCATTATAAAAATAAACAAATATACACCGACAGAAAATGTAGTCTTAGTTTGCCTTTTTCCCTTTTTATGGTGACTAATTCAAAGTGAGTCTGGATGTTTTCAAGGGTATGTGCTCTCTATTTAAAATTATGGTCTAATTCCCACATTTAAAGATACAAGCAACAGCCTTGATAATGGGCCTCTGGCCTTCTGGCTCAAACTGTCAGGCAGGCAACGTGTGAGGACACTGTATCAAACATTCAAAATAATTATGAATTTATGACAATAACATCTTTAAAAAAAGCAGCAGCATTTTCATTTACTTCAAATTTTTGAAAGATGATAAATAATTTTTACAGGAAATAAAATTGACAAATAATGGGAAGGGAGACATATATTCAAAGAGTTTCATGCTTAACAAAATAAAACAAAATCCCTTATGGCATGAATGAAAGAATATATTCTCAAAAGGAAAAAGTAATTGAGAAAGAAGTATGTCTCCCTCCCATCCAGAAATATTTCCGTTTCCTGTGATGGAAGATGACTCCACAGATTCGCCCACTGGGCAAGGATCTGAGTATCCTCTACATCAGCAGCTTTGACAGCAGCACACCCATATTTGAACCTTAAATATTTATAATTTACCTCCTGAATCCCTTTTCGAATATACTGACAATACATTAAAGACCACAAATTATTATCATGACATTTCCCCTCAACTCTTTTCATACTAATTATGTGCTAACATTCTGAGAATCTGTAATTTGTACTGTGTTTCCAGAAATATGTAGTAAATATCACTCTTACTGCCAGCTTGCAGCAACCTTACAAACAAGATTTCCTACATCTGACAATAACTGTTCAACGCCTTCAGAGGAGGCTTCTAGAAGGATGCCTACGGCAGCATGCCTGGGAGTAGTGTTGATACAAATGTGCCTATTAAGAAGATGCTTTCTGATACTTGTGAGAAACAAAGTTCATAATAATTACTTTATCATTGTTCACATTATTTTTTGATTTGCTGATACCTAAATATAATAAACACTGCCTTATTCATTCATACATTCTGTTTTTGGATTTATATTGGCTTCCTAAAGGTCTCATATTATAAAAAAGTTAGCAATGCTTATACTTTTGGGTCCATGTATTCAAAGTGTACATTTATTGTACACTACGTGTGATATCATGCTTCTATGAAAGCTACGAAACATTCTAATCGAGGGGGAGACAGGCAACAATCAAATAAATTAAAAATAAATATGTGAAACAGTAACTTAAGTGCTATGAAGAAATAAAAAGCAGGGTAAAGTAGACTAAAGTAAGAGTGATGTGGGGGTGGGAAATGTTATTTCATTCATCATGGTTTGGGGGGGGCGGTCCCCTGATACAATGACAACTGAGCAGAACTGAAGGAAATGGAGATGTATGTTCCAGACAGAGGAAACAGCCAGTGCCAAGGCCCTGAGGCAGAGGTCTTGGACCTGGTGCCAACTGGTGGTGGGTGGAGAAGATAGCCAGAGATGAAATCAGGAGACAGCGCAGAAGGGGAAAGGGCAGATCTGTCTTATCATGAGCCATGGTCTTTTATTTTCCCCGAGTGAGGGTTTTGGGCTGTGAGGAGACATGATCTGACCTAAGAGGACCGCTCTGGCTTCTGTGCTAAGCCTAGACTGCAGAAGCACAGCTGAAAGCACGGGGACTACTAGTTCAGACACTATTGTGGCAGTCCAGAAGAGAAAGGCTGGTGGCCTGGACTAGGCTGACGCTGGTGGGATGGAAACACAAGGCTGGTTTCTGGATACAGGCTGAATGCTCTTGCTCATTTTACATATAAAAGTTGTTTGTTTTATATATGGAAAATACATGTATGAAATAATCACTCATTTTGCAAAAAATTATTGAATAACTACTCTGTGCTAAGCACCTTTCTAAGCATTTGAGATCATCAATAAACAAAACAAACAGAAATCTCTACCCTCATGGAGTTTACGTTCTAGTGAGTGAAACATTAAACAAAAAATACAGTAACAGGGCTGCGAGAATTGGTAGTACTTGAACCAGGGTAAGGGCTGGTGATTGCAATTATAAATAAGATTATCAAGAAAGCCTCTGGTGGATATGGTGGCTCACACCTGTGATCCTAGCACTCTGGTATATCCAGGTGGGATGATTGCTTGAGCTTAGGAGTTCGAGACCAGCCTGAGCAAGAGTGAGACTCCTGTCTCTACTAAAAATAGAAAAATTAGCTGGGAATCGTGGCCTGCACCTGTAGTCCCAGCTACTCAGGACGCTGAGGCAGGAGGATCACCTGAGTCCAGGAGTTTGAGGCTGCAGTGAGCTTCAACGACACCACTGTACTCAAGACAGAGTAAGATTCTGTCTCAAAAAAAAAAAAAAAAAAAAAAAAGAAAAGAAAAACAAGAAAGCCTAATTGAAATGTATTTGATGTCCCCATAGTTAAAGTAAAAAATCCACAAACTGACAAACATAAGCTCTTTCAGAGTTGGGAGTTATGTTTTAACCATCTTTTAAATACTCTTTATGCCTTGCATATAAAAAGTGATCAAGAAATCATTTTAATAGAATGACATATATTTTAAAGACATACAGCATGACAAACTAGCATAGGAGTAAAGTGACATCTATACCTCAAATATATTTTAAAGAAATACAGAATAATTTAGTCCATTTAGTCCACAGAACTATCAGACTTAGAGTGTTATTATATAGGAATAAGATTACAGACAATATTTAAAGAAAAGGCTCATTTGGTGGTCACAGAGTAAGGATACTCAGCAATGAAATTCCACAGAAGGGCCTTAGTAATACAAGTGAAATGTACCTCTGTATATGTAGTATACAAAAATAGTTTTTAACTGTTTTAAACTTGTACTTCTAGAATTGTAATAAAAATTAGAATAATTCAGGAGTTTAAATGTTTTAAGAAAATTTTGCAGATGGGAATAATGGTTCATAATTGACAGTCACCATTTTCTTTAACATCAATCTTTTCCTACAATAAGAACTACCTTTCTCCACAGTGAAAAGTATTACTTCAAATTATTCAAGTTTTCCTGAGAGCTTTCATTTGTTGTTGGCTAAATCTGACCCATACCTCAAGCTCAAATGCAAACATTCAACTAGCATAGTGTACATAGTGTATGGAGAAATCAGCACTTGGAAGACTGTACCATACTTTTGTTCCAGGTTAAGTAGCAAACATTGAACGACATGACAAATATTTGCTCTTCTTAAAAAAAGATTATGATCATAATCAGCAATGCTGCACCTGTATCACAGGATATATCACAGATGGCACCTAACTCTAATCTTGACATTTATCCTAGTGTTTGTCATATGCCTGGACTTTTCAATGGCCACGAAGTTATACTGTACTTCTAATCTTAGCCTCAAGGAGAGAGGAAAAAAAAAAAAGAACTGGCAAAATGCTAACCTCTACCATGATATATCTCAGAGCCATGAGAAAGTCAGCCGTTAAAACAACCAAAATGTTGAGCCTCGTGGTGCCAGATTTATCGAAGTAGCTTTTTTTCCTCCTCTCATTAAGCCTCACAAAAATATTTATGAAAACTTGCTAAAGTATTAGATAGTATAATGAGCTGTTGCTGACTTTACAGATGAAGAGAGGTCACGAACCTGAGAATGTGAGCAGTTTCTAGAAGTTGAGAAGCCAGCAAAGAAACAGGGACCTCAGTCTTAAAAACTGTACAGAGCTGAATTCTGCCAGCAACCTGAATGAGTCTGGCTGTAGATTCTTCCTCAGAACAGTCAGACAAGAGCCTAGGCTGTCACCTTGATTTCGGCCTTGTGAGACCTGGAGTAAAAGAACCAGCTGAGCTCACATACTTCTCACCCACAGAACAGTGAGATAATAAATTTGTACTGTTTTTAAGCCACTAAATTCCTGGTAATCTGTTAAGGCAGCAATAGGAATTGAATACATCCCCAGTTAGAGAGGACCAGACTGGAAGAGAGGTTGATTTCTTGTGCGCATTCACCTCACTACCAAACAGCTGAGGCACAATTCAAATCCAAGCGGTCTGACTCTCAGAGCACATGGTTTGATCAGCACACTCTCACAGAGGTAGCTATTATCATCATAGCACCTAACACGGTATCTAATACATGCAAACATTTAAGAAACGTTCCCTCACTCAGTCAATAAATAAGCAAAATTGTTGAGTGTGTGTGTGGGGGTGACAATCTTAATTCATTTGTGATAAACTATAGCTTCTTAGGTTCTAGAGATTTGAGGGAAAACATTTTAATAAAAGCCTATAAGAATGTCTGGGCACAAAATGTTGTATGAACTGTGAGAATAAACATTGTATTTCTTTCTAAATCTGCATTCACAGAAGAATGGGAAAAATCATAAATGCCTGCTCACCGGATCAGACTGGGTTTTACCTCTGCCTTTCATCTCCCAGGGGTGAAACCTCTTCTTTAGAGAAACAAGAAACTTATGGAGACAATATAATTTCATCTCATGATTAATGGAATTGGTGTTTTCCTATGCAATAGGAAAGGTTTATATTTTTACAGATCTCTCACAACCCATGACTGTGACAAGGTTCTCAAAGGCCTCACACAAATTTCTCGAAGGGCAGGATGATAAACTAATAAAAATTAATAAGTTACAGTCTCTTCTTAGATATTTTTAATGAAACTACCTATCTTATCATTCTGATTAGAGTCTGCAAAATGCAGAGGTATATTTACTGCCAAATTAGCCAATATTTACGCTGACACTCCTGCCCCCAGAAAGAACCTGCATGTTCAAGCAAGAGCAAATGCCTACAGAAAGAACGAAGAATTAGGTGGTATTTTACATTTCAGTTCTATATCCCAAAACAAACTGCTGATAATGCCTAAACAGTAGCTCAGCAAATTTATTTTGTGGCTATTTATTTACTGGGTGCTGAATGCTTGTCAGTGGGAGCAGGTGGTGACAATAAAATTATAAGAAAAATATAAAATATTCTAACTAAATTTCAAAATTGGAAGCTCATATCTAGGCTAGCTGTTAGCATTTAAGCATTTAACAGCTGAAGAACCTGTTTGTATGAGAATGTAAGCACACAGGAGACTGGGAAAAGCAATCATAGCATATAGGAAAGGGAACCTCCCACCATATAATACGATAATCTTGAACAATGTGGGCAATATCCCAGGTAATAAAGCTTGGCTTTCTCCATAAATCTAGTGCTATGTTAAATGGGCAAAGTACAATAAGTGTGTAGTTTCAGTTGAAATCATATTAACACCAGTTGTTTTCTCCCAGGCAATACTGATTAAATACTCAGCTGTAAATGGCCTGTAAGGAGCCTTGGTGTCATCTGAGCTAAACCATCAAGCCCAGAGTTATTTAAGCCATTTTCATACGTGTCCTCTTTCTCCCACGAGGGCCTCAAATTGTTTATGGACTCATTGTAAAAGGTTGATATTTCCTTTGGCTCAGTAAAGCAGGTGTTCCAAACACAGCTTAATAGAGTTAGGGCAGAGCTGTAGGTGGCTAACAAGCTAATCATTTGGCATCCCTTCAAACTGATATTCGTTAAACAAATTTTCAGTATTTATTTTATGTGGGTTGACGTTCTGTTAATACAAGGTGTGCATTTTTAAAATAACTCATTGTTGGCTATTATGTCTTCTCCTCTTCTAGCATAAAAGCATTAATGAAAAACAAAGAATTTACTAAGGATTTAACCCAGGTCACAATGATTCATTCCAAAATTCCCAAACAGACATTATTTTCTTGGCCTTGGAGCTGCTAGTTCTCCACTCTATTTTTCTTTTTCAAGCCTACAATCTTCCTCTATTATAAAATTCTATTGCCTTTACTATGAGGACAGCTAAAATAAAAAAGACAGACATAAACAGGTGTTGGCAAGGATATGAAGAAATCAAAATTTTCATTCATTGCTGATGAAATTAAAATTTTCATTCATTGCATCATGGGAATGTAAAATAGTACAGCTATCCTGGAAAAACAGTTCTTCAAAATGTTAAAACATAAAGTCACCATATGACCCAGCAATGCTATTACTAGGTAGATACCCAACAGAAATGAAAGCATTACGTTGGCAAAAAAAACTAGTACAGAAATGTTCATAATAGCAAAAAAGTGGAAATAATCCAAATGTCCACCAGCAGCTAAATGGATAAATAAAATGTGGTATATTCATATAAAAATATTAACTAGCCATAAAAAGGAATGAAGTACTTATATAAATGCTACAACAAGGATGAACCTTGAAACGTTATGCTAGGTCAAAGAAGCCAGTCATAAGAGACCACATATTTGTGATTCCATTTATATGAAATGTTCATAATAAGCAAATCAATACAGATAGAAAGTAGACTAGTGTTTGCCTAGGACTGGAGGCGGTGGGAGCAGGGAGGAATGGGAAGTGCCTGGTAATAGGCAATGGGTTTTTTTTCTGGGGTCATAGAAACATTCTAAATTTAAACTTTGGTGATGTTTGCACTCTGTGAATATACTAAAAACCACTGAATGGTGCACTTTAACAGGGTCAATTTTATGGCAGGCCATTTATTTATTGAACACAAGCTGTTATAAAGAAATTCTGTTGACTTTAAAAATCAAGAACATCAGAGGAGATCTTTCAGTTAAAGATGACATTATTTCAGTTGAAGATGAGTGTATATTTTTCCTCCTAATACCCCACTAAAATGACAATAAAATTTTTTTTAAAAGGAATAAGCCCTCAAGGATAAAGAGAACAGCCTAAAAGATGACAGCAATATGAAGAATTCTAGCAAATTCATATATGCACGTGCAGACATGCACTCACGGACTTCAAGATGCATTGTTCCTATATGGAATAATGTGCTTGGTCGTGGCTTCTCTTTCCAGGCTTGCACAACCTCACCCACTACTATCTCAGAGTTAAAGGCCATCATAAGGAAAATAAAGATGTGCACTTGTAATTGGCAAAGAAAAGATCATCTAGTTATCAGGACCTACAATCTCAGAGGTCATGGGGGCCTATAAATAAAATAATGTTTTTCCTGTCGCATGGATCTGGAGGAAGGCAGGCTAACTGAAATGTTGCCAAAATGTATGGAGTCACGTGTGGCAACCTGGCTTTCCTGGCACCACATTCCCAATTTATTCCACTGGAAGCTTTGCATATCTTATTGGCATCTTGGGCAGATAGGTAAATGTTAACCCTTTAATTTTGCTCTGGGTTCAGGTCTTTACAAAACAAAAAGAATAGTTTATACATTTGGTTGGCATTGCTTATAGAAAACCTAAAAGGCACACACAGAAAATGGAAAGGACTAAAACTTGGAGTTTAATATGATTCTGTTTGTCACAGAAACAGATTTGTGAAGGTTGAATAATTTCAATAGAAAAGAAGCTTCTTAGAAAGGAATTAACCTAGGGAGGAAATATGTCATATGCTTCCTATGGAGCTCATGTTATTCAAGGAATGACATTTAATAACCTGTATTTAGCCAGCATTTATTCACATGGTCCTTTAAAATTTGCAAGGCAAAACTATAGCTAACCTCAAACATCACAAATGGCATTATAATAGTGTGGATAAAAAAGAGAGGCTTACCTCCAAGCTACCTAGTGAATTCCTCATGTAATGTGGAAAGAAACTCAAGGCTCAGGTGTGAGCTAGTTTATTAAATTAAATTTCTTTATAATTAGCCATGGTACTGATTAAAATGCCCCTATTATTAGGATGGGTTTCTTAAGAAAAACATTAATAGTTGCTGTCTAAATTATCAAATGCTCATAAGCTAAAACTCACAGGCACTTAACTCTCAGATATTGTTTGCACAGCTGCTATTGTAAAATTTCTGTCCCGTTTAGAATCAAATATGGGGTGGGGAGTAAAAAAAGGGTGAATTTCCATTTAAAGAGACAGATTGATCATTTGTGTTTGTCTAGTCTTCTTCCCAAGACTTCACAGAAATAACAGTAAAATAATGCTTAAAAAGTATAAGTCCCAAAGGGCAAAAAAAGAACAGTAGAGAAGACAGAATTAGATGAGATTTCAAAGACATTTGGAAGTGGATGCAAGTGACTGAAAACAATGCTTCAAAGCCTGTCAGACCTAGGGAGTCCTCCAACACATCTGCACCCAGGCAAGCAAGCTCTCAGGCGGGAGTGCTGAGGCTTAGTCTCTGGGTAATAACCAAAGGATTCTGGGAAACCTGAGATA
>RJWJ010028714.1:0-21181 GCA_004363605.1 Indri indri | reverse complement strand
TCTGCCATGCCATCCCTGTGGTCTGGACCCTGAGCACACCTCTGTAACACTCTCGCCACTCAATCAGGGGCCCATGTGTGGCTTCCTGTATATATTGGGAGTATCCGGAGAGTCCTGTCTGGGTTAGATTCACCTTCACAGGCTCAATGTCAGGTCCGAGCAAACACTGGAGTGATGAAAATGAGATTGGCAAATGTCGGAAGCAGAGATAAGGGCCAAGAAGAGATCTTTGGAAACTCTGTATTTCGAAGACAGTATGAAGAAAAACAATCCCAGGGAGAAGTCCTTCTTACCCAGGTGGTAGACATAGAAAGTGACCTTAAATGTCTTTGGGGCTTCCCTTACTCAATGTTCCACCTGAGAAAAATAGCTCCCCTCTCTCCATAGGGATATCTGGTCACAAACAGATCTGCACTGTGGAGGTCCTTGCCCTCCACCATGCACAACCCCCACCCCCAACATACTAATAAATAGTTATGTAGGGCACTGTTTTTATTCCACTGTCTGTGCATCATCTGGGTCTATTTCCTACCCCCCAAAAAGGGAGAAGTGAAGGGAGATACCGATCCATGGGGGACCTTATCCAGAACTGCATGTGAATTGTCAATGAGCACTCCCCTGGGTCCAGACAGGAGCCCAGGTGAAGGGGCATCCTTTGTTAAGGAACTTACAAAGAAAGAATAAATTCTATTGTTTTGCAATCTAAGATACCAATCAGGACACACAGTTCGGCATTTGTCTCTGTTCTCTAAAACATGGGTCATGCAAGAGGCCTTTTGCTTTGAAAACCAAAACAAAAAACTCGCCCTTGCTGACTTACCAAATTACAAGAGGGTGATATAGCTTAGTTTTGAAATTAATTCCTTCTCCTTTGGTACCTTCTGGACTCCTCCTCCAGGAAGCACTGGGTGCCCAGAGCTTTTGTTTTCCTTGTGTGTTCCACAGCACACTATGGCCAGCACTAAGGCATTTTAATCTGGCTTTTCGTAAGGGGGAATGTGCCCATATGCCATTCCAGAACTTTGTTTATAACAGATGTCAGCATCCTGCATTATAAAATGCACACTATTCGTCAACGAAATATAATGCTCAAAGCAAATAAATATAGTATGTTGTATTTGTGGTACCATGTAGATAAATGGCCAGTCTCCTACCTCTCCTGGGCATCTGAGCAGGAAAAACATTAAGTAGGAATTGAATTATTCCTTCAAGGATTTTAAGCGAGCTCTTCCTCCCCTGCGGTTTCTTACTTAGACGATGAATGTACCATTGCTCTCCAGAGCCTTAGACTGCAGTGAGAATGTGGTCAGGATGTGGGGTTTTTCCTTTGTGTAACACTTTTCTGTTTTATTTCATGAGAAAATTCAGTTAAGGGATTAGTTTATATAGTTTGAAATCTTGATAAAAATAAAATGCTATTATTTATTCAAATGTTTTTGATTACTTTTTCCTTGTTTAATTGTTCTTTTTGAGTCAATTTGATTGAGGTCTAACTATACACAGAATGCCTCCACTTTAAGTATTAATATATAGTCCAATGAGTTTTGAGAGTTGTGTACACCCATCATGGAACTATCATCCCAATCAAGAAGTAGGCTATTTCCATCACCAAAAAGTTTTCCTGTGCACTTTTGCAGTCAGCCTGCCCCATCCCTAACCCCGAGAAACTATTGCTCTGCTTTCAGTGACTCTAGATTGGTTTTGCCTCTTTTATGAGTTAATATAAACAAAATCATATATTACATGGTCTTTGGTATCTGCCTCCTCTCACGCAGCCTAATGTATTTGAGATTCATCTGTGTTGTTTCATACATCAGTAGTTCTTTCCTTTTTATTGCTGAGTAGTATTCCATGGTGTAGATATCCTACAATTTGCTTTTCCACTCAACAGCGGATGCCCATTTGGACAAAGTGGAAAGATACAGTTTGTAACTATTATGAATCAAGCTACTATGAATAGTCATGTACAAATTTTTGTGTGGATATATGTTTTTATTTCTCTTGGTTAACTATCAAGAATTGTTGAGTAATATGGTAACAGCATATTGAACTTCAGAAGAAATTTCCAAACTCTCTTTTCCAAAGCAGTTGGGCCACTTTTGCATCCCCATCAACATTGTACGAGAGTTCCAATTGCTCCCCACACTGGCCAACACTTGGTATTGTGAGTCTTTCTTAATTTTAGCCATTCCCATGGGTATGTAGTGGTAACTTGTTAGTTTTCATTTCCTTGATAACTAGTGATGTTGAACATCTTTTCATGTGCTTTTTGGCCATTTATATATTTTATATTGTGAAGTTACTATTCACATTTTTTGCCCTTTTTAAAACTGACTTATTTTTCTTATTATTGAATTGTAAGTGTTCTTCATGTATTCTGGGTTCAAGCTTTTTGTCATATATATGTTTTGTGAACATGTATCTTATTTGTCTATACATTTTCTTATACAATTATTCAAGGAATCAAAATTTTTAGTTTTTATCTGGTCCAATTTATCTTTTTTTTTAAATGATCAGTGTTGTTTGTGTCCTAAGAAAACCTTACCTAAGATAAGATCATGGAAAATTTCCCTTATCTTTTCTTCTATAAGTTTTATAATTCTAACTTTTACATTTAGGTTATTTTGATTAATTTTTGTGTATAGTGTGGGGTAAGAGTCAAGATTCTTTTTTAAAAGATAGATATCCAGTTGTTTGAATAAAACAACTATCCTTTTCCAATTGGATTGCCTTGACGCCCTTGTTAAAACTCAATTGACCGAATATGTGGACCTAGTTCATTGTTTTTCTGAAATCAAATATTACACTTTGAATCTGATAGATTTTAAAAAATTAAGCTAAATGCTATTTGAGAAGGCAAAGGAGGAGAATACATTCAGGATATTTAAAAAATAAAAAAAACAGCCCTGAAAAAAATTGTGTGTGAGCCCTCATCACAGCCTCAGCCCTCAGAGGGCTGAGACTCTGCCTGCTTAGGCTTGTCTGCCCAGTGTCTGACACATAATAGGTTCCCAGTGTGTGTTAACAAGAAACAAAAGAATGAATGAGTGAATGAGGTCAGCTTTTTATGGGGCAGCACCGTAAAAAGAAACAGAGCTTCATGAATATGTCTGCCTTTCCCAAAGGGGGCTATTCATTTCCAAAAATTCATTCACAGTCACCATAATCACCAAATGGTTCTTCCCTTAGATGAAACAGGCAACTTCGAATAGAACCAGAGACTCACGCTGCCCTTTGGGGAGGGCAAAATCTCAGGGCGGGGGGTGTCCTGCTGGGGTTCCTAGCTGCCTCCACTCCTTTACCTGCGCTTCTGTGAGGAATCGCTGAGCCAATAACGCCTCCACGATCTTAGGTGTGCCAAAGAAAGAATTTTTATAATCCAATTCACTTTCTGATTGTGAGCTTTCACTTTTCCAGGAGGAAGAGAGAACAGAGCAGGCAGCCCACTCACCACCTTCAGCCCGCACAGGCTGCTGCTGAGAGGGTCCACGTTCTTGCACAGATGGTCCGTCTGGGCCTGGCTGCTCTGGTTCTGAGCCATGCAGGTGGCCAGAGTCTCTGTAAGGCCTCTCCCCATCCCGGTTGTGGGAGACACCGCAGTAACTCTGCCTAGGAAAGCAGATGCCCTCGCCCCCAAGGCCCTGTCCACTCACGTCGCCTCGCAGGAGAACTGCTCTCTCGTCTGAGGAC
Organism: Indri indri; assembly: GCA_004363605.1. Lineage (NCBI taxonomy): Eukaryota > Metazoa > Chordata > Mammalia > Primates > Indriidae > Indri > Indri indri. Next base: position 17,491 of record RJWJ010028714.1, on the reverse strand, counting down.
GGGAGCCTCTGCTTCTTGCTTCTCCCAAACATTCAGTCTTTCCCTGCATCCTCTACACTCTGATCCCATTTGTCCTCAGAGAGGATCGACACAGCTGACTAGCTGTTTGAAAGGGAAGATGAAAAGAGAAATTTCTAGGGATAGGAGAGCAAAGGGTCTCCATAAGGTAAAGTGTCAGGAACATTGCATGTGATCAGTTAATGTTAGTTGCTGATATTATTACTACTCCTATTATTATTATTAGTGGGGGGTTGGAGAACGAGGAGCCCCAGTCTGTGACAGGAATTAGGAGGCCTTGCCACCACGCTGCTGCTCAGGGAGAGAGTGCCAGCCAAATTTCAACCCATGTGACCACACTTCCATCCAAGACAATTTGAATTAATTTTGTGCATGAAATTTCATGGGATGCCGTACCAAATGTTTAACTGAAATCAAGATGCAAACTTCCCTTCATCTACTCGTTTTGTAAATCCTGTCAAAAATAAAATAAAAGCCATTAAGCTTGTCTGGCAACATTTGTCTTTTATGCACCACACTATTCATTGTTCCCGACTCCCTTGTCCTCTGTCTGCGTGGCCCCCTCCCGCTCGCCAGTATTTGTTCTGCTGTATTTACGGTCCCTGGGCAGCACCAGAGCACTGTCAGCTCTACTGACTTTGCCAAGTCTAAGATCCCTTTTAGGGACTTATTTTATTTAAAGAGCACCCCATTAATGGGTTTAATGGCCTTTCAATCACTTAGTATGCATTGTCAATGAGGGAGAATCGATTTTCTGAGAATTCCTGTTCTGGGAGGAAAACAAACAGCCCATCCTTCCCATTGCAATTTGGCCAATGAACAGATGATGCAGAACCAGCTCTGTCCTGGCTCACAGAGCTCTCCTGGCAGGGGGCCCGTGAGGGCCAGGGTGCGGCTCGCCCAGCACCACGCTGAGTAAGACCCACTCCTTTTTCTGTGCCGCTTTCTCCTTTGGGACTTGACTTGCTGGGTCATAGGAACACCTTGCATATGCACTTTGGATGGGCTTGACTGTCGCTCTCACAAAAGACCCACTCCTGGGTTTGTGCCACCCTCTTTGGTAAAGAAGCAAACCATTACCCAGGGGGATTTATCGGATCCTCTTGGTCCGCAGTAACGGGGGGAAAGAATGGCTGGCATTCCAGCGTCCCCCCAAGACATGGACTTTTCTTGGAACGCCACAGTCTCGAGTTCCAGAACCTTGAAGCAATGATCAAGCACATGTACTCTCCCTGGGGTGACCTCTCATTCCATCAGCATCTGTTGACGACCTTCTGCGTAGAACACATTACGCCTGGCCCTGTGGGGGATAACGCAGGGGACATAATGAGAGTCAAAAGCAGTCTCGGCCAGAACTCGGGTTTGTCCCTTCCGCATTAGGATCTTCTTTAGCTGTTGTTATGCACAACTCTCTCTCCCTGCTCTCCTGTTCCTCCACCCCTTCCCTCCTCCCCTTTCTCCTCCTCTTCCCCTCTCTCTTCAGCCTTCTCCCCAGAATGCAGCATCAACTCCCACATTCTCAGTAACAACGGCTGCGTTGTATGCAGGCTGACGTGTGCCAGAGTCCCCCTCTCGGCACTCTGCACGCACAATAAGACTCACCACAACTCTGTGGAAAGGCTGTTGTCACTGATATCCCTATTTTACAGAGAAGGAAGCTGAGTTTAAGGGACATTAAGTCATTAGCTGGGGAACCAGATCCATCCGACTTGAAAATATTTTCTCTTAAACCTTATGCTTCCTTTGTCTTTTCTTGCTCTTTTGGGGGCACTTGGATTCCCAGGGAGTCCTGACTAGCAGGCACCCATTGTCCTAAGGTAAGCAAAACAAGTCTGTTTATATCCAACTAGTTATAATAATAACAGCTATCACCTGTGAAGTGCCCATTCTGTGCCAAACACCTCATATATCTTTTTCCACTTAATTCTCACAAAACTACCTCTAGAGAGGGAGCAAAGGACACCAAGAGGTTAAGTGACTTGCCCAAGTTTTCATGATTATAAGTAATAATAATGGTGAAATTGTTAGCATTGATTGAAGGCTTATTATTATATGCACCAAGCAATGGGCTAAGGTTTCTATATCTACAGATTTTTAATCCTAACAAGACAAATCATATTATTTATAGCTTACAAACGAGGAAACTGAGGCTCAGAGATTTAAAGTAACTTGCCCAAGGTTGTGCGCCCTGTAAGTGGTGGAGCCAGCATTTGACACCAGACAGCTTGATGCTTGTGCCTGTGATAATAACAACACGGTCACGTCCCAAAGCCTGTGTTCTTCATATTGCACCAAAACCACGTTTGACCTCTCCTAAAGCCCTTTGGAAAACGGCCCATAAGTTTCCCCAAAACAATCGTTAAAGACAAACCTGGGAGACTTCAGGTTTTGTGGCAGGGCTGTCTCTTAACAATCTCCTACCCCGAACCAGAATTTCATTTGCATTTGTCCTTCTGCAGTAGTTTCCAATTCCCAAGCAGAGCACAATTTAACTGTAAAATTTGCCTTAACTAGGCAGCTGTCTGCTGCAGTCAGGCACCAGGCTCAGGTGCAACTCCCAGTAGGCCCTCCTGACTCAGCGTGCCAGCCTCTGTAAAGCAACATAAAGTCACCTCCGAGAAATTAGATGCCACTCGGAAGAGGCATATGCTGCCATGCCTGCTTGTTGTCAACTCAGAACACTGCAGGGGGTGCCAATCATGACTCAATTACTCCCAGGACTTCTCTCCTGTAAGGCTTCCCTGTCATTTTTGAGAACTGGCGCAGGGCACACTACCAAATGCCTGGCCCAGGAGTGTTTCTTGGGATTGTGTCTTGGAGGGGAGGGTTTATAGACTGAATTGGCCTCCCTTCGCCACAGTGGCAAAGGCCATCAGAAGGAGGGATCCCAACATCCAATAGGGAAGGTGATTCCATTCAACGAATGTCACCTGAACCTCTACGATATTTAGGACATCATGCTGGGGATACGAAGGTAAATGAAAAGCACAATCTCAGCCTGGCATGACCCCACAACGCGGGTGCATAGTGTACCAGGTAGAGTACAGAAAGGTGCTCTCAGAAAGGCATAACCAATGGAGTTCAGACATCTGTTTAGAGGTGTTAGTTGAAACACGGGGAACAGATGAGATTATCCCAAGAAAGACCATAGAAACCAAGAAAGAAGAGAAACATGCCCAGAAGGGGGCTTCTACAGAGACCTAAATCTGTGGGACAGAGGAAATGGCAAAGGTGTCACAGAAAAGGAGAAAGGAGAAAAGAGTAACAGCACAGAGTCCCGTGAAGCAGGGGTGACACATGGGAGGTACACTTCCATAGTGTCCAGTGAGACCAAGGAAATGATCCAGGAGAAAAGGCCATGGGGCCTGGAGCTGGGAGGATGCTGACAACCCTCAGAAAACGGTGTTGGGAAAGGGCGACCCACAGTTTGCCCAAGGTCAAGGAGTCACGTGGGTGGTGAGGAAAGTGACTAGAGAGTGAAGACAACTCTTTAGAGACGTTTAATAATGAAAAGAAGGGGAGGTTGAGGCCAGGAGGGTGAGGGGGAGCTAGCCCGAGGGACGTGTTTGAAGGGTGGAGGAGATCCGGGGATGCCTGCGGGGCGGGACAGGACAGCCGGAGGACACGAGGGGAGCACGTGTTCTCGCTGGAGCGAGATTCCAGGGCAGCAGGGGGGACAAGATCGCAACAGAAAGGTAGAGAGACACTTCAGAGACAGGAGCAAGGAAAAAGGCAAGCAGCCGCACAGTCATTTTCAGATGGAGAAGGGGATGTGGAAGGAACTTATAACTGGTACCCTTGACTGCGCCGTAATATCGAAAGTCATCTCCAAAAGAGTGACTATTCTGTCACAAATGGTCATCTTCCACAGGAAGACGCTAGAGGAAATGGGGAGAGATTCACTACGTTCATTTGTCATCAAGCTAATTTTCACCCTGTTCTTTCTCTTTGGTTTTTTTAAAAATTACATTTATAATTGCAGTAAATTTGGTTCTTCACAGTTGCCTGTCTTTACTTCTCCTTAGAAGTATCTTCTAACCTTCGTCTGCAGGATTCACTTCCTCTCAACACCATGAACTCTGGAGTCTGAGAGGGCTACTTGTCCAGTCTGAAGGTGAGCTGGGTCTTTCTCTCCCTCCGGCCGTTGCCCTGCTCAGCAGTCCTCCCCCGGATATGGGCAGCGGGAGCACGAAAGGCTAAAACTCAAGCTGGTTGTTTTATTACTTATTTTGGGATCTAGCCAAATACTGTGAAGCTATTAGCTCAGATGAGATTGGGGGGGCTATCTGAGGTCCACAGTTATGTCATTATCCCTGAATGGAACCACCACCCAGGGTTCCTCCTAAAGTCAGAAGGATGAATATGTCTATGTGAGGGGGAAAGACACACTGAGTGAAGGTCCCACTGGCAGAGGTCTGAGTAAACACCTCTTGGTCTGGCCACCTCCTTGCTTTCCCTCTGAGTCTCACTTTCTCGTCAGGGCAGCCTAATTTGCAATTCCAGATGCAGCGTTTTCAGACTGGAAGCACCAAGAGCCAACACTGCGATATGAACGGGTCAGCGGTTCTTCCAGTGCCTGGAATGTGATTCTCCAGATATTCATCAGTGTTATTGTTAGGACAGTGTCTCATGCTTTGTTCTCCACCTTTCTTGCTGACAGCTGAGCACAGGACATGATCAGATGGTGTCTGGTTTCTGTTTACTTCTTATTGAACTTTGAGAGGTATGTATTTCCAAAACGCTCTAATAGGTTGTGATGTTGTTCTATAGGTTTGCAAGCTGTCACCACTGGGGGATGATGGGTAATAAGTACACAGGATGTCTCCATATTATTTCTTACAACTGCATGTGAATCTATAATTATCTCAAAATAAAAGGTGTAATTTAAAAAGGCTCCGGGGAGAGGGGAAATGAAGAGTTGTTCTCAATGGATATAGTGTTTTGCAAGACGAAAACGTTTTGGAGATCTGTTGTCCAATAATATGAATACATTTAACATTAATGAACTGTACAATCAAAAATGGTTGAGATGGTAAATTCCTGTGTTGTGTGTTATGTGTTTTCTTAACCATGCGTAAAAATTTTTTAAATATATTTTTAAAAGTCTTTAAGAATTTCTTACCAGGAGAAAAACCAAACTTAACAATGATTTTATAAATTCAATACAGCCACTAAAATGGCTAAAATTTAAAAGGCTGACAATGCCAAGTGTTGGCAAGCATGTGAAAGAAGTGGAACTCTCATATGCTGCTGGTGGGATATTGGATCACTGTGGAAAATAGCTTGGCCGTTTCTTATGAAATTACATACACTTATAACATGATCCAGAAATTCCACTTGCAGGTATTTATCCAAGAGAAATGAAAACATATGTCCACAAAAGAGACTTGAACTTAGCAGCTTCATTCAAAATAGCCAGAAACTGGAAACAGCCCAAATATCCATCAACTGGCAAATGGATAAACAAATTATGATATATGCACTGAAATGTCAGTACATTAAAATAATTAAAACTACTGATAAATGCTACATGAGTGAATTTCAAAAATATTTATGCTAAATGAAAGAATTTAGACAAGAGTGTATACTGTGCCATTCCATTTATTTGAAATTCTAATACAAGTGATGCTAGTTTGTATGACAAATCTGTGGTTGCCTAGGGACAAGGGGAATCAAAGGTTGGAGTTTATTACAAAAAAGCACAAAGGAAAGTTTTGGGGTGGTAGAAATAGTCAATATTCTGATTGAGGTGGTGATGATTACTCGGGTGCACACGTGTGTATATTTTATGTAAAATATACCTCAATAAAGTTGATTGAGAAAAAAGAGAAGGCTCTAAGAATCTTTAACTATATCAGAAAATGAAATAAAGCCTAGCTATGATTTTCTTATATTCAATAGTTAAAATTCCTAATCTTAAATGCATCTTGAGAAATTATTAGGTACCCTGAGTTGACAGACTGTGGCTTAGATCAGCCAGTAGGGGGAACTCTTTCTCAAATTCAGACTCCATCAACTCAACAACCTACCAGGTTAATTGCAAAGCTTTGAAGATGTGACTCTTACTGACTACACATCTGTTCCCTCTCCACAGGTGCAGCTACTCTCCAAGTCGAAGGAGCTTAGAGCATCCCCATTGAAAAGCCATCCCTGTTCCCACTGAGGGATGGGGAAGGAATAGTTCCAGTCCCACCCTGATCTTGAGGAGGAGGCTGGTGATGATTAAGGCTGCTTGTAAACAAGGCCTCCCCTTAGTCCCCAGCCACAGTGGTCAGATCTCTGCCACAGTGTTTGTGCCTGTGCTCCTGTCTCAGGTGCCTGACAGTGGGGCCCAGAATTGTTTTTGCCAGTTATTCTATAACCTGGAGGCCCCATGAGACCTAATGCCAGACCACCTAGCTTGCCTGGACTGCTGTTTGCCTGCACCCAGGTTGCCACAATGCGGAACTGCCCACACACAGGACCGCACCTGGGACACTCCCCTGCAAGAACTAGAAATCAGGCTTTGCCCACCCCTGCTCTGCCACACCCTGGCATGTCACCCATCCACCCTGAGTGTCCTCATCACCAACTCCTGAGGCCTTCCCAGATTTACGAATACCAGCTTCATCCCCCAGGGATGCCCACCCACCACCAACTATACTCTGGTTCTCGAAGGCCTTACTTCTAGTCATTGTTCACCAGAAAACATCTTGTTGAGACAATCATAAGTTCTTAGAGAGCAAATTTGGAGTCATTGTAAATTAATTCTCTTCATTTTCCATCTAGAATCCTGGAACTGTAGATCCAGAAGGGTTTCAGAGCCCATCTGCTCCAGTGCCCTGCCATAACAGGGATTGCTGAGTGGACACGCAGAGCCTACTTTTGAACACTTCCAGTAGGGGGCACTCGCTACTTCTCAAGGCTGCCATTATTAGGCAGATATGGTTGCTAAAATCTCCTTTCTATGAGCTTCAAATTTATCTCCTTGGACATCTGCCCACTATCTTGGTTTCTACTGTTTTGTGAGGAACACAGAATTTTCTCTTCTATATGACAGCACTTTAATTGTTCGAAGTCAGCAACCACGTGTTCCTGTCTCCTCTGCTTCTCAAGTTATTCTTCTCCTGCCTCAGGAAAAAGTCAGTTCAGTTCAATTCAGTTCCTACTCAGTTCTAGGTAACATCCCAGGTGCTTGGGATGCGAAGATAAGTAAGTCATGGCTCCTGCTTTCAAAGAGCAAGTAGGGTGGAAGGGAGAGTGAGTGAGTCTGGGATGGACACTCAGAGGAGTTAGTAGCACTGGGTGGGGCAAGAAAGAGTGAGAGGGTATTCCAAGCACTGGAAACAGTATGTGCAAAGGCCCAGTGGCAGTGCTGGAGAGGTTTGGCAGTGGGGCGAGGGGGGCGGGTAGTGTAATGAGAGATAATGCTGGAGAGGAAAGCAGAACCAGACTGTAAGTCATGCTAATGAATTTTAAGCAGGGGAATGACATAATATTTCACTTTGAGAAAGACTTTCATGACTGCTGTGCACAGAAGCAGTTGGAGAGAAACAAGACTGAAGACAGGGATGTCCCTGAAGAGGCCATGATGAGAGCCAAGGGGAAGATGTCCCCAGCCATACCTAAGAGAGTAGAAAGAAGTGGAATCAATGGAGAGGTGCTCAAAATATCAAATCAATAGACTTGCATGTAGGAGTACAGAAGAGGGAAATTCAAAGCCATTTTTTTCTGGTTCCACTGGATGGTGCTACCCTAAGAAGCTAGACAACAGGTAAGGAAAACCAGGTGGGGAGCAGGGGGCTTGGGAGTGCCACTTGTACATGTTCAGTGTTTGTGGGACACAGGTGATGTTGAGCAGGTGGTGCCACAGCTCAGAGGAGATATCTGGGTGGGAGACTCGGGTGTGTGAGTCACGGGCCCATAAGTGGTTGATGAAGACATGGGTGTGGATGAAGTCAGCCAGCAAATGTGTATAGCGTGACAAGAAAAGGGGACTGAGAACCAAACCCTGGGAAACATTTTTGGGATGGGCACAGAACAGGAAAAGTAGGGAGTGTCTAGGAGACGTGAGGAAAAGCAGACACAACTGTAGCAAAATAAAGTTTCTAAACCCTTGGCCATCCTGGATACTTCATCCTTTGTGCTTTTTGTTGTTGCTATTTTATTTTCTTTTTCAATAATCTTCATTAGCTAGGCATTTTGAATGGACACAATATTCCAGACACAGTAGAGGGGAACCCCCTCCTACATCTGGACCCTATACTTCTGAAAATGCAGGCTGTATGTTGTGATGGCTCATATTGAACTTGCCAAACAGAATCATCTGAAGTATTGCAACAATTAGCTATCAATCAACAGTTATTGAGCCTGATTGTGCTGAGATTTTACATGTAGGAGTATAAAACAATTACTGACACTTCCAGAAACATATGCTGTGGTTGAAAAGATCAGAGACAGATATATAGACAGACATGGATGACCCTGTTTGATTGTCAAAATAAAAACCTGCCACTCCCAGAATCTGACACACCCTCTCATGCCTTCCTGCCTTTGCTCCTGGTATTTCCTCCACCTGGGATTCCCCTCTCTTCTTGTGCTGGTTACCAATTTATTGCCTCTCAGCTCCAAATTCACCCTTTTTGGCTTCTCTGTGAAAATGGATCTGGGCCCTTCAATGATGTTTTTTTCTTTGCCAGCTGGCACGATGTTAAGCTTTGTCAGTAGGGGGTGCTAGAGAGGCTCTGCAGGAGGAAAGGGGGTATGTTCTTTGTTCCCAGGAGCCTTCTCAGCAGGCTTATCCAGTGCTGCCCAGGGCTAGCTCCTTGGGTCCAGCAGCTTCTCCTAGCATCCCTTGGCTTGGGGGAGTTTTGCAGCAGAATGCCTCCTGTGAGACACCTTCCCACAAACAGCTTTCCCCAATACCCTGGGTGGGAGCATTTCTGATAAGTTCCAGGTGGCAAATTTCCAGCAAGTTCCACTGGCACAGCACCACCGCATCTTCTCCACCAATCAGTGACCCTCGGTCATGCCCCCTCCAAAAAGATCTGGACTTCAGCCCTAGAGAAAGTGGCTTCTCCTTATGTCTGCTATTCTTGCATGATTTATAGTGTTTTTTGCTTCTTACTAGCCAATACTTTGTACTCCAATTCCTGATATAGTTAATAATTCTTCATATTAAGTTTCCCTGTTCAAATTATGATGTAGTTTTGCTCTCCTGACTGGACCCAGATTGATATATTTCCCTTGTCTACCTGTTAATCTTCTGCTTATTCCTTGAGATTAGACTTAGGCATCATGGCTGTACTTTGCCTGACAAACAGCTCAGTATGTACATGTTGAATGTTTTTATTCCTGCATGAATGAATGAATTCTGCTATTGCTTGGAAATTATTTAGGAGACAGGTTAACAAGTAAGACTCACCTTTTACATGATTAATAACCAGAATCCAAGAGAGGCCATGGTTGGAAGACTCTGGATTTGGTGTCTTAGGGACAGAGCTTGGCCCTTCTCGAGTCTTGTCATCAACCCAAGCCAGGCCTCTGTAACCATGGCTACCACCCCACACAGACAACTCTACCTGTCACCCTGCCTGCTTCAGAAATAGTGTGAACTCAGGGTCCCACACCCCAAACTGGTTTTTACAATCTAATCTCATGGCACAAAGATGAGAACCAAAGGAAAATTTCCCAGAGATATTTATCTTTGAGTTTCTCTGATGGCCTTAATAAGCAAATGTTGTTAAATAGTCAATTTTCATATCGATCAGGCAGTAACAATTCCCAAACCCTGGTTTTCCATACAGTTGGGTATTTCCAGTTACTTCCAGAGGTTTTGCAAAACTCTCAAAAAGATCCCAGTAGAAAATCTTATTTTATTTTATGTTAAAAATTAAATATATGTTTGGTGGCACTTTCAGGAGGCATGAAGTAGAAGTAGGAATGTTACAAAAAGAAAATAATGATAGAGTGGGAAAATTTCCAAGTATGGAAATTATTCATCTACATTATAGGAAAATGCATAAATCAATTGACATTATGTGCCACATTTTAACCACTCCCAAAACAAGGCCATAAAAAATCATTATACATACACACATAATACACACACACACACACACACACACACACACACACGCACACACACCTGTTTACCTTGCTTTACCTTGCCCGCATAGATTATATATATACATAAATATTTGTATATATGGACAAATGTATTTCTCCTATAATATTCACCACAATATTTTACTACCTTTTTGCTATGCCTTCATTTCTACATTCTTGCCTCAGTCTCTCCCATGTACAGAATGTTGTGTTATAAGGATTGAAAAAGTGAACATTTACAAAGTTTTAGTATAGTGCCAGGCACAAATTAAAGACTATTTTAGTGTTAAAAATAATTACATACAAATACATTTAACCAAGGAGGCAAAAGATTTGTACACTGAAAAGCACAAAATGCTGCTAAGAGAAATTAAGGCTATAAATAAATGAAAAGACATCTCATGGTCATGGACTTAATATTGTTAAGATGTCAGTACTACCCAGATCTACTGATTCAGTGCAATCCCTATTATAATCCCAACAATATTTTTGCAGAAATAGAATAATTCACCCTAAAATATATACGGAATCTCAAGGGACCCAGAATAGCAAAAACAATCCTGAAAAAGAAGAACAAAGTTGGAGGTCTCACACTTCTTGATTTCAAAACTTGCTACGAAGCTACAGTAATCAAAAGAGTGGTAGTGGAAGAAAGACATATAGATCAATGAAATAAAATAAAGAACAAAGAAATAAACTTTTCCACATATACGATCAAATGATTTTCAACAAGGCTGCCAAGACCATTCAATGGGGAAAGGACAGACTTTTTTAACAAACAGGTACTGGAAAAACTGGATATTCACATGCAAATGGATGAAGCTGGACCCTTACTTTACACCATATACAAAAATTAAATCATAATGGATCAAAGACCTAAACATAAGAGCTAAAACTCTAAAACTCTTAGAAGAAAACATAAGGGAAAGCTTCACAACATTGAATTTGGCAATGATTTCTTGGACATAACACCAAAACCACAGGCGATAAAAGAAAAAAATAGATGAACTTGACTTGATCAAAATTAAAATCTTTTGTGCATCAAAGGATGTTGTCAGGAGAGTGAAAAGGCATCCTCCCTGCTGGCTAATGGAGTATGAGTGTGACCTGTGTTTGGGTGGGGTGAGGAGGGCCCCAGACCAAGCCTCGTCCAGCCACTGGCTGTCCTCAGGCCTTTGTCCAGCCTGATGCAGGACAGACAGGTATGCGCTGGGCCAGGGCCTTCTCCTCCCAACCTTTGCTGCCAGTGGCAGAGCACTTGAGAGAGATGTACCCCAGATATAGTCACTGTCAACACAGAGGGACATGTGAGGGGAGAGGCTTCTTTAAACATTATCCAAGAACAGGCCCAAGGGAGCATGTGCTCTCTGAAGATGTCTGGTGATTACTTGACCCCTCATTCAGCTACGAATCCTTTCAAATTGAAAAAAAAAATGGAATAACTAATGCTGTGGATGAATCATTCACTAAAACACCTGTACCATCTGGATTTGGGGAAAATTTTTAGATTGGAGGTTTCAAAATGTTAATGTTTTTACCAACGTGTATGCTGGTTTTCAATATATTGTTAACAAATGGTATCCTGGTCTTCGTTATATTAGTATACTGTATTAATTCATTTTTAACTAGTAGTATCATGCTTTTCCATACATTAATATGTTTTTCTTTTCTGTAATACCTCTCTCTCTCTGACTGTAAAAGAGACCAATGTCATCACAAAGGCTCTGTATTATTAATATTTATTGAGCGCTTATGTAAGCTCGTTACGTGTATTATTTAATCTTTACAATATCCTCATTTTTCCTTAACCTCTAAATGCTCCTGAGAGAACACACAGAGTCTAAGTAACCTGTCCAATGTCAAATAGCAAGTAAGGAGAGAGCTGAGCATCACACCAGGCAGTCTGACCCAGATCCTTCCTATAAACTAGCCTGGTGACCTCAGCTAGTTCCTTTCTATACTCTTTGGGGCCATTGTCCTCGTCTGTGAATGAAATGAGGGAGTTGCATCAGAAGACATGTAAGATTTTCTTCCAGCTTGAACTTGTCTATTTCCTTGTCCCCACACGCAAATGGTCCTCCACCAGGGCTTCCCAGACATGTCCGCCAGCACTCCCCACCTGAATTCTGGGTGCCATCCAAGCCAAGGGGCTGGGAAGGAGAGTTGAGCCTGCATGAAACCAACAGAGTCCCTGAGCTGTTTGTCATCCTGTTATCCTGCCCCAAGCAGCTCTTCAGCTGCACCCACCCCTGAACTACCTAATATCTCAACTACCTTAACAGCCACCCACACTCTGAAATGACCCAGGAAAAGGAAACAACAGATAAGAAGATTCAAGACCCGGGAGGAGAATAGAGTTCAAACTGGTATTCTCATTTCACTTCCCTCTTTCCTCTCCTGGATTCACAGAATTGCTTCACACTTGTGAATTTGCTAACAAGCCTGGGCAGCGGCGTGCTGGTAAATGTTTAACAGCAAGCTCCAGGTAAACAAAAAAAGCCCTGATCTGAAGCATTTTCTGATTTCTCTAGTTTAACTATTCCCACCATGGCTGATCTCCAGCTACCAACACAAAGTCACTGGACACAAAGTTGGAAAGGGATGTGAGCCAGTAGGAGCTGGTGCCACCACACCCCTAAGTCTGTGTCTTAGTAATATTTCCTCTGTATGCCTTGTAGCCTAAAGTGTTGTTCACTCATTCATTCTGTGGACTTCTTTAAAATTATACTAGGAATGTGAACGAGGTATCCATTAAAATAGTTTTTCATTACAAATCAAAAGCCCTATTCAGTTAATTACAAAACATTATTTTCCCAGTACTTCCCCCCAGAGGTTCCTTGGGACAAAACAGGTGAAATGATGGTTTTCTACACTCAAATAATTGATTTACCCAAATCCGATGAGACAATTTACTTCTCTTGGATTAGCTATTCTCATTAACATCATAAGCACTGGGAAAAGTGGCATCAGAATAGCCTTGACTGATACAAAGCCCCACCTGCTTTATTGTTGAAAGTTTTCAAAACCAGCAGAAAAAGTATCACCTCTAGAAAATGCTTACCTAGACATATACCTTCTATAATTCTTTTTCTCTACCTCGTTATATTCCAGATACATGTGGCATGTGAAGAGTACCAACCCCGGTGCCTGACTGCTTCGATTCAAATCACGGTCCCCCAACTTATTAGCTGTGTGATCTTGGGCACATTGCTTTACCTCTCTGTGCTTTGATTTTCTCACTATAAAATAGGGTAATAATAATAATAGCTGTTGTGAAAGTTGAGTAACTGTACATACAACACACAGAACAACATATAGGAAGTTCTATATAACTGTTAGCAGTTGTCATCATCAAACACAATCAAGGATTTCTTGAATGTTGTCTAAGTATCTCTCCAACAAGATGATGTGGTCCTTAAAGCCTTTTGGCAGTTTGCACCCCAGTGCCTCGAACATAGTATGACTTTAGTAAATTCTTGTCGAATAAACAAATGAAGTCATTAATTGATTAAATGCAACTGATCAGTGTAACTCCAAAACATACTTGCTACAAATAAACTATTCGATCTGTCATCAGGACATTAGGCACACTTTATGTCTCCATAAGCCTCTCTGAAAGCAGGAAAGGAAATCATGAGTAAGGTCTTGGAGTAATTTGTCAGAGCTGTTAACATATATTTATGTTCAAGAATGTTTATATAAGCTAGAAAAAATGAAAACAACCTAAGTGCTCATCAACAAGGGAAAGGTTGAATACATTATGCTGTAACCATTTGATATTTATGTTTTCAGGAGGTATTTATTAACATGAAAAAATGCCCTAATTGTAATAAGCTAAAAAAGCAGCATATAAAATTGTATAAACAATGTAATATCAATGTTCGTTTTTTAAAAGTGTGTTTGTATGAAGAAAGAAATAAAAAGAGACTTATAAGAAATATACTGAAATCATTAATACCTATCCCTGATTGGCGGGATTTAGGGTGATTTTTTTTTCAGTTTTCTCTTGATATATTTCTGTATTTTTCTTATTTCAAAATATTATGGGGGTGCAAATGTTTTTGGTTACACGGACCACTTTTGTTATGCTTGAGTCAGGGTTATAAGAGTGCCCATCACCTGGGTAATGTTCATTGTACCCATTAGGTAGGGTTTTGCCCATTCCTTCCTTCCCTCTCCCCTCTGCTTGGTTTCCACTGAATTTTACTTAAAACTATGGGTGTCATCCTTGAGCAGGGGCCATGCTAATCTTCTCTGTATCGTTCCAATTTTTAGCATATGTGCTGCCAAAGCAAGTACTGTATTTTTCTAGTATTCCTAAAAACGATAAAAAGAAAAGAATTGCTTTTAAATAAAGCAGATCTGAATTATCAACCTAGGAATTAATGTCTCAGGAATGAAGCTATGTGTCCCTATGTTCACTGACCTAACCATCTCTGCTGATCTCTTACATCACTCACCTGCGCACCCACTCAGTCTGATACTCACCGACACCTGTCCCCATCGCATTCCTAACCTCTGAAGTGTTCCAAATCTGACATGATGGCATAATCTATGTGTTGCAAATATGACACCAACATACAGCTATTTGGAGACACCAGTGATTACCTTAATTTTTCACACTTCTTTCTGATATCTAGCATTGGGTAAATATAGTCAACCTCACATAGACATATTTCCAGCTATTAAAAACCAAGCACATTTGTGTTATCTCCTGCCCTTGAGGTGCCTGATACAAGGGAAGCATGATTGAGTACCTTACTGATAAAGCTGAACAAATATGTCTTTTGAAATAGGCTACAGGAAAAACCCAGACTGGAGATATGTGATATCCATTAAAATCTAGCTAAATTTGGATAAAAGGTGGGTCTCAATTTAGCGAATTGTGAATCCTGCAATATTTGTTTAAGAAAAGCCATTTTATTACTTTAAAGTCCAAATAGGCTTGAAGCACAATGTTGTCTAAATAGAGGTAGCAGGTACGTAATAGGCTCCTGCTTTTAGGAATAGGTAAGAATTATTTATAATAAGCATATCGGTCCAGTATGATTTGGTCCCTCTGATATGCTTAAAAACAAATTATTCAAGATGATGAAAAAAGCAACGTTATTCCCTCAAGTAGTGCAATTTTTTGCAATCTTATTTTCACTCTTTTTTTTAAAAAGTGGAACCTAGAACAGTTATTTTTATTCTTAATTTGCTTACCTACACCATTCCTCAAGGTGATCTCGGGCCAAAGCCTGTCTAAAGCATCATACATTTCAAATAGCTGAACTAAATCAATAAGGTTTTATAGTACATATTAAAGATGAAAGAGAAGATGATGAGGAGAAGGAGGAGGAAGAGGAGAAGGCAGAGGAAAAGACATAACAAAATTCAGCTGGAGAAACGCACAGAAGTTCATTCTGTCCCAGCTCCTTTGCTATGGATGACGAAACCAAGCAGCTCTATTTCATATGAGGACATCTCAAAACACTTGGCCCGTTGTGGGATGTGATCACCCCATGTAAAAAGAAACAAGAGAGCAGTTTGGCAGTTCCTGAAACACTTTAGGGGAGGAAATGATTAATATCAGTGAGTATTTTACTGTGAACCCAAGTGTATTACCTCTGTCGGTGAGTTGATTTCATGGAAAGAACTTAGTTACGTAATATTTGTTAGTTATCACATTCACCTTTCTGTTTTATTCTTCTCCACAGCACATGTCACTAACACACATATTTTATTTTATTATTTATATTTTGTCTGTCTCCCCCAGTTAGAATCTAAGCTCCATGAAGGTAATAGATTTTGGCTTTGTTTCACTTTGCTTTTGCTGGATGCATTTAGAACATGCCAGTACTTTGGAGGTGGCCAGAAAGAATTTGTTGAATGAATCAAACTTCCTCATAGCCCAGGAGCATGTGTCTATAGGTGAAAGTCTACGGTGAAGTAGAATGAGCACTGGATTCAGAGTCCAAAGTAAGTAGCACTTTGCTTGACTCATAGTAGACACTCTATGACCATTTTGGGGGTGGACAGTGGGTAGATGAACAAACAGACTGATGGGTGGATGGATTCGTGGACAATCTGTAAAATGGGGACAACTGTTCATTAATAAAACAGTGTGAAAACAATTGTGACATCTTAGTTGCTCAGTAACTCTTTTTCTTGTAGCTGATGTAGAGAAAGCAGGAACAGGATGGCGAGAACACTAGCGGTATAAAACAAGGAAAGGAATCATTTAATCTCCTGTACAAACGAAAGAAGACAGGAATTTGGGCAGCAGTGTATGTCTTTATTCTGCCTTGCAGTGCTGCCAAGTCGAGACGGCGTTTGAGCAGAGGCAGACGAGAGGCAGGGGTGTGGAGCACGCAGACAGGCCGCCCGACCAGCCTTCAGTTTCAGTTCGGCGGCCTCCTGGAACCGAGGCATTCAACTTCAAGCAACGTGACAAAAGCCCTCAATAGTCACTCTGGTCTCGGAAATCTTAGTTCTGGTCGTTGAATCTCAAGGGTAATCCAGCCTTAGCATTCTTGTTCTTAGATTTGCTCTTCCTGCTGTAAGAGCTGAAGCCATCAGCCGAGAAGACTGCCTTTCTCAGTACTGCGGGGCTTTCAGGCTTGCGGTGTGGGCGGCTTGCTCAGTTAAAGCCAGAGTCGCCTGAGTGCAGCAGCATCTTCTTCAGGGCGGGCGTCAGGGGTGAGCCAGGATGCCTCTGAGCAGATCCACTTCGGGTCCAGATAGCTCAGGGTGCTGACACTCTTGGAGATATTTCTGGTGCTGGAAAGCAGAGCCAAAGCGAGATGATTAACCAGCGTTGGAGCGGGGACCCTGGCTACTGACTTTCTTGGTTGGCCACTCCCCTTCCTGGTGACCGTGTCCTAGAACAGGCCACAGAGGAGGAGCATAAGAAAACCACAGGCCAGCAGTGGGTGGGACCTAGGCCCTTTCAGTAGTAGCAGGTGGGTTTTGGAAGATGATCCAGGGTCTGGGGACACAGCTCCTCCTGAAGAACTCTGGAATGCCCATTGGTAGCTAACTGGGGTAACCTGGCTAAGAATGGAATTTTTCTTGCTGTCCTGCCTCAGGTCTAGGGATCTCAAAGCACCCCAAAGCTATACCTAATGCTGTGATATGCTTAAGAAAATGCCCTTGTTTGGGGACCATAGCCCTTGCTGCGTGAAGGGGCTTAAATTGTAAATCTACCAGTCAGTAAGAGATCTTCAGGCTCCCATGGGCACCAACCATTGCTATTGTGAATGTGGATTATTCTAAATCTCTGTTGCTGCAGGGCCTGTAGGCGGCTAGACTATACGCAACCTTGAAAACCAAGCCCTCCCATCAAGAGCTGCCAGGAAACCGCCTTTCTCCCAGAGCTCTGCTAACACACATGCTCCTGTGTTAG
>RJWJ010028713.1:0-21199 GCA_004363605.1 Indri indri | reverse complement strand
AAAAAAAAAAAAAAAAAAAGTTTATTACAGAGCCAGAATTTGTGTTAGTTAGAATTATTGTGTACAAATAATTTAACACTTCATTGTTTAAGTGTTATTTTTCTACTTTTTAAAAAGTAAATTATATGTTTAATTAAACTGAGCTCTATTCTATATATTATGGTCATACATTTGTTTAAGTTGAGTTTTCCTTAATTTGTTGATGTTACTAGTGTTAATATAAACAACTACATTAATTTACCAATGACATATGCACTAAACCATGGATTGTATACAATCTGCAGCTCTTTCTAATCTCAGATGAGTATCTCCTCTTCCTTTCCAATTACCCTCTCCTATCTCCAAGACAGAAGACTGCAGCTACCCCTAATAATTCTCTAACTAGTGTGAGCTTAGGGAATGCACACTAATTTTGATGTCAGCTCAACTAGGACATAATATTGAGAACATGGTTGAAGGAACATAATTTCATGTAATGCATTTCAAGGACAAAGAAATACAGGAATTTTTAAAATACCCGTGCAACTGCTTCTAAGATCACAGATTTGGAAATAAGAAAATCTGGGATCTAACCTCAGCTCTGACATTAACCAGCTGTATAATCTTTGTTAATTTACTTCACCTTTCTGGGTTTCACTTTCCTCTTTTAAATCACAGCATCACATTAAAGATATCTAAGATCCTTTTCAGCTTGAAATTGCAGGGGTAATAATCAAAATATTTAACAACCATAGGGTACTATAAATACTGAATAAAAATAAAAATTTGAAAATGTACTCCATTTTTTTCTTTAAATACCATAAACTCTTACAAAGTAATAGGAGTTGGAGTGTAAGTTATTTATCAAATCATTCTAATAATTACCATCTCAGCTTTTAATTTTTCCTCCAACTTTTAGTCTTTATTCTTCCCTTATCATCCTCTCTCCCTGCAACTGTTGGTCAGGATGGGAGCCAGACACGGCTGAGGATTCATTTATCCCACTTGCCATAGCCCAAGGCATGTGTCTTTATCTGCCTCACTCCACCAAGGATGTATGAAGAACAGAGAACCCCAAGCAGGCCCATCAGGACAAAATTGGTGCCAGCCAGGGAGGCAGCCATTGGTTGGAGCCCAGTCACCAGTAGACAAAAGCAGGAAGAGAAGGTGAAGGGGCGGGGATGGAGGTTGTGCGGAGAGGCTGTTCTCCCCCTGAGGCTTCATCTGCTAAAACTTGTGAGGGGGTAGATGAGTGTGTGTGCTGCGGGCGGGGGCTGGCATAGGCTCCTTGGCCTGGAGCCTGGCTATGGAGGTAGAGGGGGGAAGGGCAGAGGAGGCTCGTGCTCTCACTGGGTGGTGTGCTCTGCTGGCTGTTAAATGGGGTCCTGGGTAGGTTACCTGTTACAGATTTCTTCATGATTACACAGAGCAGCCAGACCAACCAGTGCATAAGTAGTCAAATGAAGCAAAGTCCCTGGTCCCATCTGAGGACCATTACCTACCCGGAGGGATGTGTCCTATACCAACATCTTTTCAGGCCTATGGCTCCTATTAACTTCCCCAGCTATGACTTTGACCCAGACTTTGCTTTCTCTTGGGTACAGTTAGTCATTTTTCAATGAGTCATACAGAATAGGACTTCCTCATCTCAGCTGTGTGCTTCCCTTTCCTCAGAAATAGATAGATGTATACATTTATACACACCAGGATGTCTGCAGCAGGCTCTTTAGCTCTTTGTGCAAGTGTCAACCCAGAAAAGACCTGGAATCACAGTGCTAGAATTTATACTATAAATTAATTTTATTGCTTAAAAGTATTATCATGTTATTTATTAACCAATATGAAAATACTGAAATATTTCATCATCAACTGTTACAGCCATAATGGTGCTTATAGCGTGACTCTCAGCTCTGAATCTATGGGTGACATCAACAGGAGCTATTAATATAATACAAGGTCATGGGGCTGCAATCCAGGATATCTGGACTCTTTAGTCCTGGCTTTTCTATTAATTTACTATGTGACAAGGTTAGACTACAGGAGTTTTTCACTGGGAGCCCTGGCTTCTAGTACATAGATTGACTTCAGAGAGTCTGTGAACACCAAGAAATTCTCCTCAAAATATTGAGTGCTTCTGTGTTTTTCTAGAGAAAAGGATCTCTATTATATAGAGTTTCTACCAGATTGTCAAAGGAGTCCATGACCCAAACACAGCTAAGAATCAGTGGAGGGCATAAATCTATTTTGACCACTGTTGTAGCATAATGTCAAGCACAGCACCTTGTACATAGTGGAATCTAAATAAATACTCACTGAATGAATGAATTTAAATAACTTGCTATAAGATTAAGCGGTAGACCCAGGGGTCAAACTCCTATCATTCGATTATAAAAATCCAATCTCTTGTCAACACTGCCTCTAAAGTCAGACTTCAGATATGTGGATTGGGTACTTCTCAGTTTGAAGGTGGCGTTTTCTTAGATGATCTGTGGATTATATCATCAACATCACTTGGGTGCTTGTTAAAAATAGGTTCCCAAACCCCATTCCATACCTGTTGTCACCAGATCAGGGCAGTTTGAGAACCCACAGTCTTAGGGAATATTAAAACTAAAATATAGTATTAATAGCTACTCCGAGAGATAATGTAGCTCAATTGCCATACGGAATATTTTTTCTCACTTTTTTTTTCCAGATGAGGAATCAGTGAAAGAATTTTCTCACTTTTTATATGTAATATTTACATAATCAAATGTTTAAAATGAATAATTCAGTTGGATTTTATAAAATTTTTTTAGGTTCAGGCAACAGTAGTCGGTTTTCTAGCAGCTGTGGCGGCGATTATATTGGGCTGGATTCCAGAGGGAAAATATTACCTTGATCATTCCATACTTTTGTGCTCTAGCAGTGTAGCAACTGCCTTCATTGCATCTCTTCTGCAGGGTAAGTGAATTTATAAATGTCTACTCTATAGTCTTGCACTTTTAAAGTATTTATTTGTGAAGGTGATCTTTATCTACTTTTATTTAAATGACACTTGTTATGAAAACAGCAGAATAAAAGTTGTCTACAAACTTCAAAAATATTTTAATTACTCCAGATATATTTATATTTCATTATTTATAAAACTTAGTGTAGAACAGGCTTTTCTGAGATTGTCTCCTGGCCTTTGATACTCTAGTATAGTTCCCCTAAAAGATCAGGAAAATAGCCCAGATGTTCATTTGTTTCTGTAAATTCAATTAATTGAGAAACTCCTTTCTGGAAACCATGCAGGGGATTTACTGGCTTGTCACTTGAGTAACAACAAGTGTTCCAGGAATTCTGAGTTTCAAAAGCAGTCCCTCTGTTAAATATTTTTTTTTTAAGTTTCAGATTCCAAAGACAATTTCTTCCCTGTTTCTGTGGCAGTATAAATATAACCTTATGCTTAAGACAGCATATTGTTGGCCATAGAATTTTAAAGAGACAGAAGGTTTTAAAAACGAACTACATTAGAACTTTTTGGTGGGGCTTTCTTTATATTTATTTATTAATATAAACTTTATCCTAGAGAATTAGCTTTTTATGGAATCCTAATCATAAAGACTTGGTTATTTTTATTTTATAATTGTTATCTTCTCTCCCTTATATTACCAGCAAAGTAAAAATGGAAGATTGTCATGTAGGGTGATTATACAGAACAGCTAACTTTTTCTGGTTAGATTCTGGGAATTTAGGGAATCTTATTAAAATTAAGACCTGACTTCCAAAGAATTTTGATTTAGTACTTAAATTACGTTAGGGATAGTTTCTGGTCTTTATACAGAATTGAGTGGAGTTAACCCTGGCCAAAGCAGAATGAAGTTAAGCTACTGGAAAATTAAATTTCTGGTAAAAAAAAAAAAAAAAAAAAAAAAGAGTTTTGGCATCAGTACACTATTTCTTTAGGTTCATTTGCTTCTATTTTCTTTCTGATTTTATTTCATTTAGAAAGTGTTGTTTAAAATTTTTCAGTCTAACAAGTATTTGAAATGCCTAGGCTTTTCAAAACTATCAAAAATTCAGATTTTTAAAATGCATTTGTTTAAAACTTCTTACTTTGAATAATCTGTGTTCTAATTTTATGGCAACCTGACCTTTTTAACCACCTTAATGTGTAAAGCAGATACTATTAACCATATTTCATAGGTGAGAAAACTGACCCAGACAGGTAAGGTGACTTGTCCAATTCCATCAGCTTGTTAACAGCAGAATTAGAATTAAAACTCAAGCCTCCTGTCCAGGCACGGTGGCTTACGCCAGTAATCCTAGCGCTCTGGGAGGCCGAGGTGGGCGGATCGTTTGAGCTCAGGAGTTAGAGACCAGCCTGAGCAAGAACAAAACCCCATCTCTACTAAAAATAGAAAGAAATTAGCTGGACAACTAAAAATATGTAGAAAAAATTAGTGGGGCATTGTGGCGCGTGCCTGTAGTCCCAGCTACTCAGGAGGCTGAGGCAGGAGGATCACTTCAGCTCACGAGTTTTAGGTTGCTGTGAGCTAGCTGATGCCACGGCGCTCTAGCCCGGGCAACAGAGTAACACTCTGTCCCAACAAAAAATAAATAAAATAGATAAACAAACAAATAAATAAATAAAACTCAAGTTTTCTGACTCCCAGCTCTTTCCACTAGACCACGATGCATATGGAATTTTTCAGCTAAAAAGATATAGATGGCACTGTGCATAGGAGAACTTCCCACATAGATCGTTAAATGTTTTGGAAAAAGAACTCTATACAGTTACGTCTTGGTTGATTACTGCATAACATATGTTTTAAAACTTTTCTGCTATTGCTTTTTTTTTTCTTTTTACAATGACATTATGGGAAAGGTAAGTCCAGTGATTGAAAAAGCCCTGGAATATTAAAATGTGAGGCATTGTCTGATGCAAGACAAAAATTGTACTTTGTAAAATTTTGGCTTTATGCAGTAGAGTAAAAAACACTGAGCGAGAGTCACTTACAAGCTATGTGACCTTAGGCAAGAATTTAAACCCTACTCCCTAGGACCTCATTTTTATTATCTATAAAATAAATGTGCTGGAATAAAAACATTTAGAGTCATTTTTACTCTAAAAATGCAGTGAGATTCTGCTCATTTTTTCCCATGGCCATATTGATTTATGGTTAGCACATAAATAAACTAAACATTTAAAATTTTCCCTGTACTGCATCCTCTTAATATGTTGGCATGAGAAATTCTATATAATTGGGTGTGCATATAAATTGTACCATTTTTCTCCCATTTGTATGATTCAAGAAAATAAGAATGCAAAAGTATTAAATACAAAGTCAACATTTTCATCTTTTGTTCTCTTATTATAGTTTTATAGACAGAAAATTTGGATTTAAAGAATATCTTTTACAAAGACTATTTCTCGTGGCCTTCAGTGGCCTTCAGTGTTTAAAATTTAATTACATCCTGATTCTTAATACTTCAACACTTTTAAATAATAAAATGAAGCAACTATTTCTAGCTACCATATGTGAACAAATCTGTTTTTGTTGGTCTTCTTCCCAGTTGCTATGCATGTAAATATGACTCACCTTTTTTTTGATGTTTTCATACTTTATTTGAGGGTTAAAATTAAAATCTTTGGATTTGATACCACAAATACATTACATAGAAGATACACATGTCACTAAATTTGAAATTTTAGCTTTAACGTAATTTTACTAGCTTTTGGGTCTCTAGATGCGACATTGAACTTCTTAAGTCTTCTATGATCCCTACTTGGAGTTTGTTGAAAGGCATTTTGCCAAAGCTTCAGGGTAAAGTGTTTTGTTTGCTTTAGTCAGCTTATCTAAATAATCTAAGTGGAACTGAAATGCTGTTTATCTATACTACATATTTGGTATTTGGGGGATTGATTTTCTTTAAATAATAGCCTAAAAAGCAATGAACATTCTTTCTTCTAGGAATAATAATGGTTGGAGTTATTGTTGGTTCAAAGAAGACTGGTATAAATCCTGATAATGTTGCTACACCCATTGCTGCTAGTTTTGGTGACCTTATAACTCTTGCCATATTGGCTTGGATAAGTCAGGGTTTGTACTCTTGTCTTGGTAAGTTGACTTGAAACTAAATATTATGTTTTATTCAGTCTTTTAAAATAAATATTGTTACAGCAATGCCATGAATCCATGGTGATTTTCAACTGTATTAGAACTGTTATTGAGACTGATTAGAATGATAACTATCATTTATTATATACCTACTATGTGTCATGGTTCTCACATATTTTTTCTCTTCTTATGGAGTTTAAAATTCTATAAGATAAGGATTATCTCTAATTTTAGATGATAAAACTGAGGATCATAGAAGTTATGTATATTATCCAAGTTTACACAACTACTGGTGGAAAGGTTGAACACAGGTTTGTCATACTCTATAATTTCTGCCTTTTCCTCTGTAGCCAGCTAGGAGTCGACCTAGAGTATTCTGTTATGTGTATTGAACTAACTTCTCAGAATATAAGGTTATTGTGGTACTCGAAATTTCCCAATGGGGTATTTTTTCCGCATCAGATACCACACCAATTAGGAGCCTCTTGTCAGTTAACAAAAAGAAAAAAAGTCACCATGAAAATTAGCCTGAATGCTGTGTGAAGTTCGTGTCATCTTATGTATGTAATTCCTTATAAATAGTGATAGAATATTTATAGAATCTAATGAATTGTTTTAATGGAAATTTGTACTCTGAGACTACTGTCAATGGGAAATGAATATGATTTGTGAGCAATGGTTAAATGTTAAAAGTTGGTTGTGGTTTCTTTCTTTCTTTCTTTTCTTTAAGATGCCAAACTAAAAAAATACAAAGAAAACAGAAACCCAAATTAATACAAGAAAAAAAAAAGATAGTTTATAAACCAAACCAGAGGCAAACATTTATTCATGTACCCCACATATTTTCATGAGTTCTATACATGTTTATAGTATACTTTAAAATAAATTCAAAGTACATTTAGTTCAAAGCAGTAAGGGTCTCAGACTTACATTCTTGAAATAAAGAAAGGGCTTTAGTCTACCAAAGGCAGTAATTTTCTATGACTTTCAGAGATATCAGGGGAAGCTTCATTTAGTATATAAACTTGCCTTAAGTTATTTAGTGAGTGGCATAAAAACAGTATTTAATAAGACTTGATATGTCTACTCAAGGAGAATTTTTCTCATTTAGAAGATAAAGATGCATCACTTAAAGTAAGGTATAAGATGATAAATGATCAATGGCCTAAGTATAAGATCTTGTTCCCAAAGGTCTTGGCTTTTTCTTGTTGTCGTGCAATATACAAGAAATAATACATGTTCAAGTATATTCAGGGTAATGCTCAATTCCCTTCTCTCCCACTCAAAAAAAGCACAGAAAATGAACAGTTACATTATTAAAGAGATGGTCTTAAATCTGCTCTAATTTATATTGTTGGGGTGATAAATTGGTTATGTTTTTCCTTCTTTAAATTATTATACAGTTTAGAAATAGATGTTAAAGTCAGGGATTGAAATATTAGCTTATGGCTAGTATTAGAAAATGTGGCTTAATATTCTTCTCCTATGCTATTAAATTCACCCATCCACTCACAGGCAGACAGCTGGACAACTTGTAGTGCTCACTCCCTAGGAATAGTCTGTTATCTGCATTGGGGAAGGGAGACTGTCATCAAAAGGCTGGATCCCCCAAGAGAAAGCCAGTAAGGGCATGAGTTAGGCATGAGTTAGTGCCCTGTTCCCTCATCTTACCAATTAGACAAGTCTCTCCCACTTTGAGGAGGAGGTTAGAGAGAAGAAAAGAATAATAGAAGAGGATGAGGGTTTCTTCCTAACATTAATAAGAGAACATAGAGGGTTAACATAGGGATGGAAGGTTAGTAGTGGTTCTAGGATGAATTCCTCTACATACATAGAAAAGAAAGGCATATTATTTGCAGACTTGAGTATTTAAATTACCTTTAAGTAATTCATAACACAATTCTCAGCTGCTTGCTAAATACCAGGTGTCTCCTCTGCTGAAGACACGGTGGTAAAAAAGTAAGAAAGAGAATGCCATTGAAGAATGTTATCATAATAAATATGACAATTGTTATAATGATACAGACTAAGTACTATGAGATTCCAGAAGACAAACAGCTGTTGAGGAAAATAATGTGTGCTGACTTTTTAAATTTTATTTTTTACATTATACAGGTGATAAACTCTCCTTATAAAGACTTGATCATAATGTGTTACCATCCAAAGCTTTCAATATTTTGAACGTTATATGATGGTGCTTTAATAGTTCAACTGGATGAGGAAGTAAAAAAGTAAAATGGAATGTTACTATCACAGACCATAATTTTGAAAATTAATGTTATTATTAAATATTGGTTGGGATTTTCTAGGCCTTTACTTGTCTTCTGAAAGTTGGCTCAAAGTAATTCCAGATGAATTAATTAAAATAGGATCTTTTATATTTCATCTTTTATATTTCATCAATTCCCCTAAGGATATTTTTTACTAGGCTACAGATTGATTCTATAGTTAATTTAACAGTTAAAAGTGCTTCTGGAGTGCCAGAGTGTGGATTGCTAAAGTGTCTGCGTTGTGAACACTAGGGGGCCTCATAAGATCAGCAGTTGGATGCCTTGTATTTTAATTCTGAATACAAAGATTAGGAAGAGGCATATTTAAATTCTAAGACCCCATTCATTCTGCTGAGAAGCCTGGCTCTTGGAAACAAAGTTTAATTCCTGAACTATTTAACATATTGAAAACTCTTAGCAGTCTTTAGAGATAAAAAGAAGATGTCATGGTAGCTATAGGCTTTGGTTATAGAATCATGTGTTATATGTCTCTGAAAGAACTGGACATTAAGAAAAGTCTCATGGGGTCAATTCATCAAGAAGATAAAACGATTGTAAATATATATGCACACATTGGAGCCCCTAAATATATGAAGCAATTATTAACAGATCAGAAGGGAGAAATAGACAGTAATACAATAATAGTAGGGGACTTTAATACCCCACTTTCAACAAAGGATAGATCACCCAGACAGAAAATCAATAAGGAAACACTAGACTTGAACTACACTTTAGACCAAATGGACCTAACAGATATATACAAAATAGTTTATCAAACAGCATCAGGTTATACATTGTTCTCAAGCACACATGGAACATGGTCCAGAATATATCATGTTAGGCCATAAAACAAGTCTTAACAAAGAAGACTTTAAGAAGATTGAAATCTAAGAAGACTGATCTTTCAAAAAAGATCTATCAAGTATCTTTTTTGACTACAATGGTACGAAACTAGAAATTGATAATGGGAAGAAAACCAGAAAGTTCACAAATATGTGGGAATTAACACGCTCCTGAACAACCAATGGGTCAAAGAAGAAATCCAAAGGAAAAGTTAAAAATATCTCGAGATAAACAAAAATGTAAACACAATATACCAAAACCTAAGGGATGCAAAAAAAGCAATCCTAAGAGGGAAGTGTATAGTGATAAGTACCTACATTTAGAAGGAAGAAAGATCTCAAATAAACAACCCAACCTAACACCTCAAAGAACTAGAAAAAGAAGAATAACCCAAAGTTAGCATAAGGAAGGAAATAATAAAGATCAGAGCCGAAGTAAATCGAATAGAACATAGAAGAACTAAAGAATGTCAACAAAACTAAGAATTGGTTTTATGAAAAAGTAAAATTGACAAAGTCTTAGACTAAGAAAAGACCGAAGACTCAAATAAAATCAGAAATGAAAGTGGAGATATTACAATGGATGTCTCAGAAATAAAAAAAGATTATAAGGCACTATGATGAACAATTTTTTGCCAACAAAGTAGATAACCTATAGGAAATACATTTTTTAGAAACATACACCTACCAAGATTGAATCAGGAAGAAACAGAAAGCGTGAACAGACCAATAACAAATGCAGAGATTAAAGTAGTAATTAAAAACCTTACAACAAGAAAAGCCCAGCACCAGATGGCTTTATGGCCGAATTCTACCAAATGTTCAAAGAATTAATACCAATCCTTCTTAAAATCTTCCAAAAGAATAACTAGAGGGAACACTTCCAAATTCATTTTCTGAGGCCAGCATCACCCTGATACCAAACCCAGACAAAGACACCACAAGAAAGGAAAACTGTAGGCCAATATCTCTGATGAACATAGCTTCAAAAATTCTCAATAAAATACTAGCAAACTGAATTCAACAATATATCAAAAATATTATACATCATAACTATGTGAGCTTTATCCCTTGGAGGCAAGGCTGGTTTAACATATACAAATCAAGGGGGAGGAGGTGAGGGAAGTGAGGGAAGAAAAACTACCAATAGGTGCAATGTGTACTATTCAGGTAACAAGTACACTAAAAACCCAGATGTCACTGCTATACAATTCACCCACATAACCAAAACGCACTTATACCACTCAATCTATTGGAAAAAAAAAATCCCAACAAAATATAGAACACAGCTTAAACTAAAAGTAAAAAAATATGCAGATCAATCAGTGTGATACACCACAGTGTGATAAATAAAATACCTAGGAATAAATTTAATCAAAGAGGTGAAATATCTCTACAATAAAACTATAAAACATTAATGAAAGAAATTGAAGAGGACACAAATAAATGGAAAGATATCCCACATTCATGGATTGAAAGAATTAATATTGTTAAAATGTTCATGCTACTCAAAGCAATATACAGTTCAATGCAATCTCTGTCAAAATTATAGTGACATTTTTTATAGCAAAAAAAAAAAAGGATCCTAAAATTCATATGGAACTACAAAAGACCCCGAATAGCCAGAGTGATCTTGAGAAAGAAAAAGAAAGTTGGAGGCATCACACATCCTGATTTCAAATTACATCACGAACCCATAGTAATCAAAACAGTATGGTACTGGCATAAAAATAGAGAGCCCAGAAGTAAAACCAAGCATATACAGTCAACTAATTTTTAACAAGGGCACCAAGAAGACACATGGAGAAAGAATAGTCTCTTCAATAAATGATGTTGGGAAAACTGGATATCCACATGCAAAAGAATGAAACTGGATCCCTATATTACACCATATAGAAAAATCAACTAAAAATGGATAAAAGGCCTAAACATAAGACCTGAAGCCATAAAACTCCAGAAGAAAACATAGGAGAAAAGCTCCTTGACATTGGCTTTGGCAATGATTTTTTGGATATCACATCAAAAACTCAGGCAACAAAAGCAAAAGTAAACAAGTGAGGCTGCATCAAACTAAAAAGTTTCTGCACAGCAAAAGAAACAGTCAACAAAATGAAAATGAAAAGGGTTGGGAGAAGATATTTGTGAACCATATATCTGATAAAGGGTTAATATCCAAAATATATAAGGAGCTCACACAGCTCAATAGCTAAAAAACAACCCAATTAAAAAATGGGCAAAGGACCTGAATAGACATTTCTCCCAAGAGGACATAAAAATGTCCAACAGGTATATGAAAAAGTGCTGAACATCACGAATCATCAGGGAAATGCAAACCAAAACCACAATGAGATATCACTTCACCCTTGTTAGAATGGCCATTATCAATAAGACGGGACATAACCGGTGTTGGCGAGGATGTCGAGAAAGGGAATCCTTGTACACTGTTGGTAGGAATGTAAATTGGTACAGCTATTATGGAAAACAGTATGGAAGTTCTTCAAAAAATTAAAAATAGAACTACCATATGATCCAGCAATCTCTGTTTGGGTACATACCCAAAGGGAATGAAATCAGCACCTCACGGAGATATCTGCGTTCGTTGCAGATGAAGATATCCATGTTCATTGCAGCATTATTTGCAATAGCCAAGTTATGGAAAAAAACCTAAATGTTTGTCAACAGATGAGTAGATAAAGAAATTGTGGTATACACAGCTCAGTTACAATGGAATATTAGCCTTAAAAAAGGAAATTCTGCCATTTGCAACAACATGCATGAACCTGGAGGACATTATGTCAAGTGAAATAAGCCAGACATAGAAAAATATTGTATGATCTCATTTATATATGGAATCTTTAAAAAAAAAAAAGGCACATACATAGAAACAAAGAGTAGAGAATGCTAGTTATGGGGGTTGGGGGTGAGGCAGGAAATGGGGAGATGTAGGTCAAAGGGTAGAACGTTGCAGTTATGTGGGATGAATAATTCTAGAGATCTAATGTACGGCATGAGGACCATAGTTAATACTATTGTATTATGCATTGAAGTTTGTCAAGAGAGGAGACTTTAGGTGAACTTATCACAAAAAACGGGGGGATAAATATATGAGATGATAGATGTTAATTCTCTTGACTGCAGTAACCATTTTACTATGTATAAGTTTATAAAAACATCATGTTGTGTACCTTAAATATATACAAGAAAAAAAGACATCTTAATAATACTCAGAATTTTGGATATTCTGAAATGACTTTGAACAGCCCCCTTACGTCCTCTTAGCTTTCATACGTGTACTAAGGCTCACTCTACATTCATTCCAGGTGCTACCTTTCTTTTAGTCCTGCTAAAACTTGCTGATTTCTGATATCTGAAGTAAATACAGAATTTTCCCTTGTCGCTCCGCTCTTCTGAAAAAGAACAAAGCAAATAAGCCCAAAGCTTTCTTTACTCTTATTGAATGTATTTTTTCTAGTCACCTCGAATAACTCTTTATTGCTTAGCAGACAAAGTTAAAGTTTTTAGCCTGGTATTTAGGCCTCCTGAGGTCTGCAGAAACTTACCTTTTCAAGCTCCTGTCTGCTTCTCCCTTTCTTGTGTCTTTTTTTTTTTTTAAGAGTTGGGGTCTTGCTGTGTTGCTCAGGCTGGTCTCAAAGTCCTGGGCTCAAGACTTCTGAGTAGCTGGGATTGCAGGCACGTGCCAATGTGCCCAGCTATCTTTCTTGTACCTTTTACTCTGGCCAAACTCAGCTATTTACTGATCTCGTATACCAACTTTGGATTATTTTTCCTTTCTTATGTCATTCCCCTCCCAAATTTATCCCTTCTTCCTGTCAAGGCCAATCGGAATCCTTCTCATTTATTAAGTCTAAATTTATAGATTTTCCTAACCTTAGGGGATCTGTTTTCTCCTCTGAATTCCTATGGCACTTTATTGACACTTCTCTTATGACATTCTTTATGTTTGGCCAGTCATTGCAGCTTTTTGGTAAACGTAGTACCTTCCCTTATGAGGGTATAAGCTTCTTGAGGACAAAACTGTGTTTTTATTTTGCTTATTTAATTTTTTGTGGCACCTTATAGTGCCGTATATATAGGATGTTTAATAAATAGCACTTCACCAAACGCTTTATTCCTTTTGAAAGCGCTCCAATTAATGTGATTGGAAGTTATTCAGAAAGGGTTATATGCATATAAAACAAGATAGCCCTCTGAACGAGTTTGGCACAGTAACTGTCCAATAATACAAAAGATTGAAACAAAAAAAATCCTTTTAATGAGGACATAGTATTGGAGAAATATTGGAAGGGTATCTTGTCTTAGCAGAAGGTATCTAGAAATTAGTACCACTGTAGAAAAATAAAGTGGTAACATATGGCTAGAAAAGATCTATTTCAAATGGAAATAGAAAATAGAAAGTTAGTATAGAGAATAATCTAAGCTCAGGATTGTCATATACTTTTGTGTGGCTTGCAGAGAAAATATAAAGGCATTTGTACATTTATATTGTAATGTTTAATCATATAGTAATTTTTAAAAGCTATTAGAAGGACTCAACATTGGGCTGTATCTAGAATACCTATACACATGGTTGTTGCCCTTTCTTTTTGTTTGCATAAGTTCAAGAGGATTTGAAAAACTTCTTAAGAATTTATAACTACATGGGTATATAATTCTTGAATGTACATGATATTTATTGATTTGGAGAAATTATTAGATTCTCTTTTTAGGCAAGATCTGAGAAGTAAAATGTTGATTGATTTTTCACTTTTCAAGGTTAACTTTAAAAAGATGGCTTAGTTGAAGCTATGAGAGCAAATAGCAATCAGCCTCCGGTTACTTCATTCCTGTGGAGATTGGCAGGGATGTCACCTGGTATTTACGGGGCATTCTAGAATATCACTGCCTTAATGTGGTGATGTGAGTAGAATCTAAATTTATCTTGAATGTCACTATGCTTGAGAGATTTTTAGCACTGTACCATCTTAGGTTAGAGTGATTTCTATCATATCGGTTCCCTGAGAAAATTCTGGTGGTTATTAAAGGGCATTTAGAAAAACAGTTGTTTGCAACTTACAGTGCCCATTGCTTTGTTCTTCACACAGAAACAACTAATATATGAAAATTGTCACTTGTAACAGCTACATCTTTCAGAAGAATTTGGGATGAGAATGCTATTAATTAAAGATACAATACTAGTTGGAAAATGCCACCAACAGTATAATAAAAGGTGAAAGCCAAGAATCACAAAAGATGGTAGTTACGTTTGGCTGTTAGGTGGAATCGGAGCAATTTGAACCGCTTTAGCTGTGTTAATCTTTGCTTTTCTGTAGTATGCCTATATCACAGAATTAGTACCAATGTATATGGACGTTTACTGGGCTTAAAATTCCAAAAAGTTTTAAATGTTGTATACACCTGTATTCATTTTCTATGGCTGCTGTAACAAGTTACCACAAAGCTGTTGCTGAAAACAATAGAAATGTATTTTCTTACAGTTCTGGAGGCCAGCAGTTCAAAATGAGTTATACAGGGCTAAAACCAAGGTGTCATCAGGGCTGGTTCCTTCTGGAGATTTCAGGGGAGAATCTGTTCCTTTCCTCTTCCATCTGGTGGCTGCTGGCGGTCCTTGGCTTGTGGCCACACTACTCCAATTTCTGCTTCTGTGGTCACATTGCCTCTTCCTCTTTTGTAGCCAGATCTCCTCTTGCCTCCTTCTATAGACACCTGTGATTACATTTAGGACTCACCCAAATAATCCAGGATAATATCCCCATCTCAAAATCCTTGACTTAATCACGTCTGCAAAGCCCCTTTTGCCATATAAGATAACAGTCACAGGTTCCGGGTTTTAAGATGTAAATATTATTGTGGGCCGTTATTTAGCCTCACCACGATACCCATTATGATAGACCCAGATTTTAATATAAAATATTATTTTAACCAGGATCTTTTAAACGTGTTTCATTTAGAAGAAAGACATTATGTTACGTTTTAGTATTAGTTCAGAAGTTCACGATTGGCTTTTAATTGACCATTTTCTCGTGCTGATTAGCAGTTTTCTAAAAGTAGTTCTTTAATTTTATGACGCCTATAAAACACCAATATATCCTAAAACTAGGAATGTTTGTAGCATCTTCCCTTTTTTCTATATTTGTACTTTTTCCCTAGCTATCAAAATTGGATTAGAAGTTAGCCAGAGATAAGTTAGGAGAGTCCTATACAACTACACATGCGGTCTAATTTGGTGGGAATGGGCATGTTGGATTAGGCAGGAAATTGAAATAGAACACATTTCAGTAAATCATTTGGAAATTTCGGTTTTATCATGGTTTCCCCACTCTTTTTTTAATGTTTAAAAAACTTACTTGTAGATAATTTTATACTTACAGAATACTTGTGAAAATCAAAACAGTACTAAAACACCTACATACCCTTTACCTGGATTCACCTAATGTTAACGTTTTACTCCATTTGCTTTACCTTTTCTCTCTCTTTTTCTCTATATTCGTATGAATATTCTTTGTCTTTAATGACATTGACATATAGTCCCACCTCCTTTTTCTTCCATTGTTAGATTTTTTAAAAATTGGATATAATTCATAGACCATGCAATTCACCTTTTTAAAGTATACAACTTAGCAGTTTTGGTATATTCATAAGATTGTGCCACCATCACCATGATCTAATTCCGGAACATTTTCATCATCCCAAAAAAAACCCTGTACGTTTTAGCAGTCACTCCTCAATCCACCCTTCCCCCAGCCCCTGACAACCACTAATCTACTTACTATCTCTTTGGATTTGCCTATTCTGGGCGTTTCATGTAAATGGAATCATACAATATATGACCTTTTGTGTCTGGCTTCTTTCACTTAGCATAGTATCTTCAAGGTTCATCCATGTTGCAGCATGAATCAGTACTGAATCATATTAAGTGTAAAATAATATTCCATCATATGGGTTAATAATAAGGCTAAATAATATTCCATTTATGGATATATAACATTTAATTTATCCATTCACCATGTGATGGACATTTAGGTTGCTTCCACTTTTTGGCTATTATGAATAATGCTGCTATGAACATTCCTGTAGGAGTTTTTAATATAAACATATGTTTTCTATTCTCTTGGGTATATTAATACATCTAGGAGTAGAATTTTTGGGTCATGTGGGTCAGGTTAAACTTTGTTTAAGTTTTTGAGGAATTGCCCACTCATTATTTTTAGTTTCTTTCCTGAGAAATTTTTCCTTCTCTTTGGAAATTCAGAGCAGCAATTCTGGGGTTGGGGTGATGGGTGCTTTTTTCAACTTCAGATGTCTTTCCAGAGATTTAATGTCTAAGATAACTTCTTTAAAGCCTAGCATGGTGCTCCTCTCTTGACCTGAGAATAAATACTAAGATGGTCTGACCTAGCAGAATAGTTCTTTTCATTTTTGTTTAGTGGATTTCAGTGCTTTTAGTTTTCTTTTTGGTCCAATTAAAGAGATTGTTGGCAACCTTAGTTGTTTTAGGAGATTGGAATGCTTCCTAACTGGGATGTTATTTATCATTATCTAATGGCTTACAAGGAGAACTGGGAATCCATTCAACAAATAAAGGGTTTTTTTCAGCTTAAAAAAATCACGGAGAAAATGACCCTAAATGTATCATTAGTCATATTCCTTTAAATGGAAGAAAATATAAAAATGAATCTTGGCAGTATAATTATTTTAAAGATGTGATGGCAAATCTAGACAAAGCCATGGGAATAAAATTTGTTTAGATATTATTTTAATATCTATAATAATTGCTTTTTCCTACCTGATGGGACAAAAATAAAAAATTTGAGTATCTAGTTCAAGCATCTTTAGTCACAGGTGAGAAGATCTTTTAATATCTTAAGAAGCTAAAGAAATGTAAAATTCAATCAAAGATAAGAGTTGGAGTAAGGGTTACAGAATTCTGTGGCATATTAGCAAAATTAAATAACATTTAACTTAGATTAAGTAATCAAAGGCTGTAGGCTATAAGGACTGTGAGATCAACCCTGTCTTTAAATTATAAAGTCCTTACTATACAAAATAAATAATAGAGTCATTGAGAAGAATCCAGGTATGTCCTAGCTGAAATCTCTCATAATAGTGAAACTTTGATCAGCTAAAGTGATCACCAAAAATGCCTTGGGATGATACAACTGTTTCAATAAGGGGTACGTAACTTTAACCGTAGGGAGATTTAGAATAAAGTATAAAAATATTTGAGAATCAAACTCATGGAATTAATGGTTTTCTGCTAACGAGGTAGTATATATTTATTTCATATACTCATTAGAGTAACATGTCAGCCTTCTAATTCCATTTTTAAAGTTATAATTAATTATTCTTGTGATTGTTAAATAGAAATCTTATCAAATTTGTATACATTATATGCATATTTACAAAAACTTAAGTGTCACCATATTTATACATTTCATTTATTAGATTTATAAAGACTGCTTTAAGTACCTGGAAACTTTTGCGATATAAGTGAAATGTCTAAAGTAAATAGACTCTCTCAGGGTATTTAACTAAGTATGTATATGTGACCAAATATTATTCCAAACTCTTAAAAATAATTTTTGGTTAAATGATAGACATTGTAAATGTAATATTGTTAAATGCTTGATTGTTTTGCTTTATATAGTATTGGACTTTGTTCTCGTAGGTAGTTATTTGTGGATTAGCTTGAGCTTTATAAGGCTTGACTTGAAGCTTTATCGGGGCAGAATCTAGAGCAAACATTGCTCTAGGGCCAGCCCTACTACTAAGACGTGACCCTTGTTGGGTCTCTACTGAGTGCTCTTGGTGTTCAAAGAGGCCTCTCCTCTTTAAGGAGTTAGATCTTGAATGATTTCCAGCCCTAAGTAAACTCTGAGAATTTCTCCCCAGTTACTCTTGACCTAGCCTTGTGGAATTCACCCTAAACATGCATGGCTTAGTGTGCAGTTTTCAAGCTCTTTCTCTGATAGCTTCCTTTTCTCCAGTATTCTACCCTGTAAATTCCTGCTGCCTCAGCCTCACTCTGCCAGAGTTCTCCTCCCTGAGCTGTGGACTATATAGGCTTTTAGTCAGAAAGCTGGGGCTATTGTAGGGATAATCTTATTTCTCTCCTTTCTCTCAGGAATCAGAGTCTTGCAATGCCTGTTGCCTAGTGTCTGAAAACAGTTGAGATACACACACTCATGTGCACATACACGTAAATCTTCTAGTTATTTCTGAAAGCATGTTTAAAATTTTGTTGAGAGATGGCATATGTCATGTCTTTAAAGCCAGACAAATGGCCATACCCAAAGTCATTGAGGCAGAGAGTTGACTCTCTCTATAGGAAAGCCTAACAAGAATGGGGAGAGAATGAATAAGTAAGTAAGACAATCTAGCAGAGAGAGGTGTAACAAAGTCCTGGCAACCTGTTACCCTTGTGTTTCCCAAATTGCAAGATGTTAATAATAATGGTGATGACAACAGTGATAATGGTAATGATAGTAAGTGTTCAATAAATGTTAGCCATGTGCTAGGGTTAATACTTATATATATTAACTCTCTCAAGAGTCACAGTAACTCCATGAGATAGGTACTATTATTACCATTTTATAGATAAGGAAATTGAAACTTGATGAAGTTAAATTTCTTGTCCAAGGTAAGTTGGACCCAGATGTGAAAACTAGGTAGTCTGGCCAAATTATGGTTAGTACAGTGTACTGTGTTCCATCTTCATGTATTAAAAATTCTGAATAGGTCTACTGTTTAACTTTATTAAACCTAGTTTTTCAATTTGTTTTGAAATTTGGATATCTATTAATATTATCAATTGATGGCCAATATTGCATGGAGTGCTTGTACTATAAAATCCTTGGGGACAAAACCAACGTCCTAGTTAACTTTATAATTTAGAGTTAAGAGCACTAACTTTGGTATCAGACACATCATTTTCTCTCAGCCCTTTGTACTTCCTTACTATATTCTTAAGCTCCTAAGCCTCAATTTCCTCATAAAATAGAAATGACAGTATCTCCCTCACACTGATGGGGACACTTAATTGAGATGATGAATATAAAGCCTTTAGCTTAGTGCTTGGTAAATAATAGGAGCCAAATAAATGTTAGCTTTTTCACTATTGTTGTTATTATGATTATTGTTATTTCCACATAGGTCACACAGCTATTTCAATAAATGTTGAATAATGTATTTGTTTTCAGTCATTTAATATTTTTAATATTTTTACCTTTTCTACAGTTCTAAATTTGTTTGAAATTTATTATATATATATAGCATGTTAATATGTTTAATGGTATATCTTCTGGTAATTTAGAAGTGCCACATAGAAGAGAGATTGAAATGTCTCTCTCTCTTTTTTTTAATTTTAGAGACCTATTACTACATTTCTCCATTAGTTGGTGTCTTTTTCTTGGCTCTGACTCCTATCTGGATTATAGTAGCTGCCAAACATCCAGCCACAAGGACAGTTCTCCACTCAGGCTGGGAGCCGGTCATAACAGCTATGGTTATAAGTAGGTTAGTATTAAAATATGTGTGTGTATGTGTGTATTCTATGTACCTGTGTGTGTGTGCATATTAAAACAAATCAATTTTTGTTTTTATGTAGCCAATTCGTTAGTCTCCCAGGTAATAAGGAATCAAAGTGATAGAAGTTATTAAAATCAACAGACATATAGAAGCTTCCAGTTTCAAACTTCTAACCAACCAAAGCCTTACCAGATTGTTGAGTAAAATTTAGTGGTGTTGTCTGTGTGTATGTGTGTGTGTCTGTGTGTGTGGGTGTTAACCTGACAAAAACATTACTCATTTTGAAAACTAAGTTGTTCAGATAAGTAACAGAAAGCCTTAGAGATGTGTATACCATTTGACTGCTTCCACATCTAGGACTCTAACAAACTTAAAGATATTATTAAGGATGTATGTGAAAAATTTAGTTGCAAGCATTGTCATCATGGTGAAGTTTTAATATCAAAAAATAAAATAACTTAAAGGTCTAGCAATCAGGTATTGATCAAATAAATTGTGGTATAGTCACCAAGAGGAATATTAGCCACTAAAAATAACATTGTAGTATTTCATTGCTAGGGAAAGATGTTCATTATACATTTGGTGAAAAGAGCAACCTAGAAAAGAGTATGAATTTCTTGTTAAACTTGGTAGATTAAGACACATTTATCTTTTTCCTTCCTGAAACTGCTAAAATGACAATAAAAGAATAAAAATGCCAAAAGACCACAAAGACTGAAGGAGAACAGAGAGGACAGCAGGTGAGCAAGTCAATGAAATTAGGGAGATAAGAATCAGATGCATAGTTGTTAACTGAATGAGCAGAATGAAAAAAGCTGAACCCTAATTGCCCATCAGAAGCAAGCTTATATGGGCCTCAGAAAGCCAGGAAGGCAGAGGAATTAGAGGCACTAAGTACTTTTGAAAGCTGAAATGAAAATTGGTTGAAAGTTTAGATAAAGAGCAATTAGATCCCCCAAACCCTTCTCTAGCTTGACCACCCACATGACTGCCCCCTCCTACCCTAGCGGAAGATAGGAATAAGCTCTGGAGAGGCTAAATCAGAGGGGTTCTCGATTCAGAAACACGTACACAGGTGAGGATGTGGATTAAGCTCTGTATGAAAAATAGGAAGACTGGGTGAAAGTCTACACACTGAGCAGTGAGAACCCTATCCCACTTCCTTCTCTTCGTTCATAGAAGGCTGGCAGCCAGGCTTATACTGCCAGGCAAAAAATTAGATGATTCTTCCCGGGGAAACTTAGCACAAAAGAACAGACCTGCAGATACTGACCCTTAGTGGGTCCTTTAATGAAAGAGCTGCAAACCCACCTGATTGTTCTTCGGTGACCCACTTGCTGACACACTCTGCCCACGAACACAGAGAGTACGCTTTGCAGCGCCCCTTAAAGGGGAGCAGACGGTAAAGGATTGGCAGACCTCTAACATGAAAAGGCAGACCAAAAAATGGTACTCAGAGTGTAGGGATAGTTGAAAA
>RJWJ010028712.1:0-21207 GCA_004363605.1 Indri indri | reverse complement strand
TTGTGGTGCCTCACTTTGGATAATGGGCTTAATTTTAATCCAAGAAAGTGTAAGAGGTGCTAGATCACTGTCGTTTCTTATGATTGAGTAATATTCCATTGTAAATATATACCAAATTTTATTAATCCACTCATGGATTGACGGGCACTTGGGTTGTTTCCACATCCTTGCGATTGTGAATTGTGCTGCCATAAACATTTGGGTGCAGATGTCTTTATCATAGAATGTTTTGTGCTCTAAATTCTTCATTTTTGAAAGATGCTTTCACTGGGCATGGAATTCTGGGTTGACAGGGTTTTTTCTTTCCAGTGCTTTAAAGATGTCACTCTATTATCTTCTAGTGTGCATGATTTCTGGAGAGAAGTCTGTTATTATTCTTATATATTTCTCTATGCAATGTATCTTTTCCCCTCTCTGGCTGCCTTCAAGATTTCTCTTTGTGTTTGTTTTTCACAATTTGTGGGTGTGTGTGTCTGCGTGAGTGTTGGTCTCTGAAGCTTTCTAGCCTTGCTTGGTGCTCTTGGATTTGTGGTTTTGAAATTTTTTCCTTTTTTATTGAGGTGAAATTTATATAATGTAGAGTTAACCATTTTAAAGTGTATAAGTCAGTGGTATTTAGTGTATTCATAATGTTGTGCAACTATCAGCTCTCTGTAGTTGGTTTTGAAAATTCTTGGTTTATTTTTTTTCTCTTTTTTTCTTTCTTCTTCCAAGAGGCTGGCTGTGCATTTATTAAATACTTTAATTTTGTCCTACAATATTGTGTGTTCTGTTTCTTCCCCCATCTTTTCTTCCCTGTGTGTTTCAGTTTGAGCAATTTCTATAGATCTATTTTCAAATTTTCTGATTACTATTTTCAAGTTGACTGTGTCAATTCTACTGATGAGCCTGTCGAAGACATTCTTTATTTCCTGTTACTATGTTTTTTCATTTCAAGCTTACTTTCTCTCTCTCTGTTGTAATTACCCATATGGTCTTATATGTTGTCCATTTTTTTTTTATTCAAGCCTTTAACTTATTAATCACACTCATTTAAAATTCCCTGTTTGTTCCAACATCTGTGTCCTACCTCAGTCTGTTTTTGATGATAACTTGTCACTTGCAAATATACTTTTTCTGGCCTTTTGATATGCTTTGTAATTTTTTGTTGAAAGCTGGAGATCTTATGTAGCATAGTACAGACTACGGTAAATAGATTTTATGCCTGGAAATGGGCGTGCCTTTCTTCATGCAAGTTTGAGTTGATCTAATTTTATATTGGGTTGGGTTTGAGGTTTATTTTTCTCATGGATTTGATGAATACACCAAAGCCTTCAAATTCTTCTGGTGATACCTTGTATTTAGGGTGTTGAATGGTTTGATATATGTTTTTTCTAATCCTTGCTCCCCCTTCAGCTTTTGGTTTTCCTTTGAGCTATACTTCAGAGAGAGTGTGTCTTGCAAGTTACTTATTACTGTGCTATATCTAGCCTGTCCATAGC
The DNA here is from genome assembly GCA_004363605.1 of Indri indri. Lineage (NCBI taxonomy): Eukaryota > Metazoa > Chordata > Mammalia > Primates > Indriidae > Indri > Indri indri. The sequence continues at coordinate 19,726 of RJWJ010028712.1, read as the reverse complement.
GACTGGAGGACATTCTCTGTTGTTCTGGTAACAATACCTCAGTATTCTGCAGGCATTGAACATCTAGGTCTTGGGTTTGTGGCCTTCTCAAAGTCCCTCTCTCTTCAGTTATAATTCTGAGAGAGCATAAAGTTTTCCTGCCCGTGTTCCTGGGGTAGAGGATTTTTCTCCCCTTTTCTCTTCTTCTAGCTGCTATGGATAGTCTCTAGTACCCCAAATGTGACAATGTTTGTTGCCCTCCTTCCCCACCTCAGGTTAAGGCTTTTATTTTGAAAGGGAGGTAGAAGAGTCCTGGCAGCTTTTTTGTCCCTCCTACAGTGTCTGGTGCTCCTCTACCTGTGTTGTGCACACAAATGGAGACTTTCTAAGAACTCTCCCAATTTCTCCTAAGAGCGCTTGGTGGTGTTCACGGAGAAAAAGCCCGCAAAACTTGAGGAATCCCCTGTATTGGCCTTTGTCTTCTCTCACCAGTGCACTGTTAGGCTCCACGAATGTGTCTGTCACCTTAGTGGAACTCTTGCTCTAGTAAGTCACATCTTGGCTCTGCAGGCACCTGTCTCTCCTTAGATTTTAGGTCATTTGTTTGCCCTGTGACCTTAGCATTCTAGTGGATTCATATTGTGGACTAACTCTACCCCCCACTCCATTCATCACTCTCTTCCCTCCCTTCCTCTTTCTATTGCAAGATTTCTAGTTCCCAAATGACCCATTGTCATTATGTTTAAAAACTTCTGGAATTTCAGTTTGTATTTCTTCTTTACCTGAATAAATGTTTACTTTAAAAATTTCCAGATGCAAGATTCTTTTTTGATTCAATTTTCTTTTTTTGGTATTAACTTCTATAGTAGTTCCATTGTGTTTCATTCAGAGAGTATTGTTTGTAACATTTCTACTTTGTGGAAACTGTTTCTTTGTGCCTTAACATATGATTGATTTTTCTGAATTCGTCATTGGCTTTTGAGAGTATTCTCTGTTGTTAGAGTGAAGAGTTTGATATATATCCAATGAAATATACCTATTGATACTCATGAGATCTTCTACCTTTTTTCTTACATTTTATCAACTTTATCTGTCTTGTGTTGAGAGTGGTGTATTTACTTTCCTGTGATTAGTACATTTCTATCCTATCTGTGTCTCTTTAAATTTCCTACCGTTTTTTCAAAGTTGGTTGCTCTGTTATTTTGTTCATATACATTCATAACAATATTAATCTTCATTGTTTATAGTGGTTTTTGCATTAAAAAGTGACCTTTGGTGTGTTTAAAGCCTTGGGCCTTAAGTGCCACTTTCTCTATTATCAGATAGCTATGCCTGCTCTCACTTTGCCTGCTCTCCCTTTGCGTTTTAGTTAGCCTGACATCCTTTGTGCGTGCCTTTATTGGTAGTCATTTTGAATTACTTTGTCTTAACTATATCTCTTATATGTGGCATATAGAGGAGTCTTGCTTTATGAGCTGGATTGAAAATTTTTCTTTTAATAGTTAAGTCCATTCATATTCATTAATATGATTGGTTTTTTGGTCTCAACTCTATGGCATAATATTTTATAATTATGTGTGTTATATTTGCTACACTTGCTGTGAGATGTATTTTCTTTGCTTTTATTAAGAGTGGCTTTTTTTTCTTGGTATCTAAGATGGCTTATACTTTTGTTCTTGTGGTTACTTTTGTACCTAAAACTTTTAAAAGTGGTCTTAGTCTCTTGTTTTCTTTATAACCCTTTACTATGTGGTTTTATCAGTTTTTAAGTATTCTTTAATGCCTATATAGCAATTAATGCGCTTATTCCATTTTCCTCTTCCTTCTCCCATTAAAAAATTGCATTATCTATACTTTGTCAGAATATTTAAATTTATTTATTAGATTTTTATTCTGTGTTCCACCTTTGCTTCCATGGTATTTATTTATAGGTTTTAAAAATACTCATCGGTGGTCCTTTTACTAAAATTGTTTTAGTCATCAGCTGGTTGGATGAAGGTCTTCCTCTAGGAGATTTCACAAGAAGGGCTGATTGGTGCAGATTTCTCTTAAGTTTTTGTATGTTGGAAACTTTTTTTCTGTCACCCTGATGTTTGAAGAACAATTTTTATATAAAATCTTTGGTTCATACTTAACTTTGATCGAGTTTTTTAAAAACTGGTGCGCCTTGTTTTATATGTTGGTTTTGAAATTTAATTGAGTATTTCATATTAATAGAAAATGATCAGAGTTGATCATTCTGGATTAATTTTCATGTTTTTTTGTATTTCTGGAAATTTTTCTAGGATTATGGTTTTAAATTTTAGTTCAGTTCCATTGCTTTGCTTTTCTTCTTTAGGGAGTTGACACTATGCCTATTATTACTTCTTTGTCTCTCTTCCATTTTCACTACTTTCCCTCTGATCCTTTTTACTTTTTTCATTATGTTATTTTGATTAACATAGTTGTTTTCCTGCAATTTTTCAATGCCCCTCATTAAATTTTTGTTGACATCTATTTTTCCCTTAAGCATTTTACGGTTTATTCTTCATTTCTGGGAGAATTTTGACTTCTTTTTCCTAAGTACCATCAACTTTATTTCATTTGTCTCTATCTTTTTGTTATGGTTGTTGCTGTTAGTTTTTGAATTTCTGATTCAGTGTGGTATTTCATGTACTTAAATGCTTATTTAACTATATTTAAGTTTGGAATATTGATTTGTAGTTTTTTTCTGCTTCATGATTGTTTTGGGGAGGGAATTTTTCTTAGTAGATATGTATGTAATTTCATTTCCTGATTTTTTTTTTTGCGATAGCTCTTATAGATTTGTTGATATGGTGTCTGTGTTAGCATGTTCATTTTTATGGTAATAGTGTGATTTATGAGATTTTTATTTAACTGCACCCGCTGTTGTCAGTTTAGCAAAGTTCAGATACTTTACCAGTTATTTGGTTTTTTTGTTTTGTTTTGGTGTATGGGCGTGAAGGGTAATGAGTACTTATTTTATGGTTCTCTTTTGTCTTACAAGAACTTAGCTTTTCCCATTTTACTTCTTTTCCACTTTACCACTCAATTGCCAAAGGGTACTTCTCACTTTCTTTTTAAACTTTTTTTCTTTCTGCAGAAGCTATGTTTCTTAGTCTATGTGTTCCTTTAAATCATGTCTGCCTCTTTGAATTGTGCTTTTTTGAAGTCCCTTTCCTATAATCTTTGCTCTGATCTGTCTATATAGTTTTTTAATGTCTTCAGATAGGTTATACTTAGGCTCTCAGGTAGTAATTTCGGAGTAACCTCAACCTCCTTTTCTAGCTTCCCTTTTCTGTCTTCCTCTCAGTTTTTCTAGATCCATCTTTGTGGAATTGATGGTGGGGCCAGGAGCATAAGAAATCTTAAGAAATCAAATTTGGTAATTTTTCACTTTTTATTCACAGTTATTTTGAAGATTCAGCATTCTCTTTCTTTAAGTCACAGTGAGGACAGGTTTTTTGTTTAGTTTTATTTTCCCTTTATTGTTTAGTATTGTTTTGGATGGTTTAACATTCTGGCTCCAATCAGGAGGTAGAAAACCATACAGTTATAATTATGCTAAGGAATTATTAACTATTATAAAGGAATGAATATATGATATAAGGAAATTCTACATAGTACCCTTGGACTAAGGGAGAGTACAAGGAAGGGCAAACTTAGAAGGGATTTGGACCTTGTTGGAGAAGGTGTAGTTCAGCCTACTGAATAGAAAAGATGTTTGGTTTGGTTTATTTGGCCTGGTTTGGCCAGGCCAGGGCTGCTTTGTAGTCCCTGGGCAAACAGTTGGTACCCTCTGCTGTGCAGGTGAGGAAGCAAATCAGCAAGCGGGAGCACGAATGTGCAGTGGGCTTGTGTAGAGTGTGGGGACCCTCTGGGCACAGACAGGCTGCAATAGGGCATGGGCAATTTGCAGAAGGAGTAACAGCATGGTATGAACCCTCTGATCTCAGACAGGGTATGCACAAGGTCTTGGAGAGGGAATCAGAATGCCGGTTGGTTGGGCAGGAGGCCTTTGCACACTGGTTTCCATGTTGAGAAGGCCATGGAAAGAGTATCATTAGATCAAGACTGCAAGGTTGCAGAAGTACCATGTTCCGGGCCTATGACTAAGGACACTGGATGTCCTCACACTCATACTGCCAGCTTCCAAGTTGTAGCCAGAAACTGCAGGAGAGCTGCTTCTTTCTGCAATGTCCATCTGGTGTCTATCCTCACTTTAAAGGAGAGAGATATGTAAGAGATTTCTTTTTTCCTTTTTTTCCCCTTAAATCACAGAACATAACTGAAGGGTATTTTTGGAGCTGATAGTCAATAAATTAATAACTGAGACAAATGGAGATATTGGATAACAAATAGTAAGCAGCCAGTGTTAACTTCATTTAGCTGGAAGTCCCACCAAATTTTACATATCTGTACCTTTTCTCTTAATAAAACCTTCGTTTGGAATGCCGCTCCTTGGTACTTCATGTATTTTCTTCCTCCCAGCCTGTCAAACATTTATCTTGCCTCAGGCACCCTCTGTTATAATCTTTACCATAAATTTGTCATTGTCAATACTGCCTCCTCCTTTGTAGTATTATTTTCAGGCACCCCTGTTTCCTGCTACCATCGCATAGCCTTTATTAACCTGACTTGGAAAATCTTTCAAGCACCCTAGGATCTATAATTTATTGGTCCTGCTACCTTTACATTGTCTTTCAGATCCTTTCTATCCACTTTTCCTAACTAGGTTTCTTGGTTATATCATTACATTGACATTGCCGTGGTACCAAAACTTGAAGCCCAGGTCTTCTGACTCTAGATTCAGATTTTACTATACTAGAGATGACAAACAATTTTAATACTTAAGCCAATTCTGTTCAATTATATTTTGCTGTGTGCAAAGGCAATTGACAACATCTGCCTCAAGCAGTATATTAGGGTTTATGGAATTATGTTTAGGTTTAGCAGGAAAAAGTGACAAAATTGCTTCTAAATATCTTCTATGGACATATATTTCTTACTATAGCCGTGTTTGTTTCAAAGTGTCTTAAAAATCAGTTGTGATCGACAGCTTATAGAATGGGAGAGAATATTTGCAAACTGTTTATCCAATAAAGGGTTAATAACCAGAATATGTAAAGAATCCAAACAACTCAGTAGCAAAACCCCAAATAATCCAATTTCAAAATGGGCAAGTGATCTGAGTGGACATTTCTCAGAAGAATACATACAAATGGTCAACAGGTATATGAAAAAAATGTTCAATGTCACTAATCAAGGAAATGCACATCAAAACCACAATGAGATATCATTTCACCCCAGTTAAAATGGCTATCACCATCAAATTGGTGTTAACTGAACAACACATAAGTGTACATATAAGAATAACATCTATTGGATGTCGGGCAGTGGGGGAGGGGGAAGGCTAGGGGTGAGGGGGAGGAGGGGACGGATATATGCATACACAAAGAGTGCGATGCGCACCATCCGAGAGATGGACACGCTTGAAACTGGGACTTGGGGGGAAGGGGGGGCAAGGGCAGCATACGTAACCTAAACATCTGTACCCCTATAATAACAAACAATAAAAAAAAAAAAAGACAAAAAAATATCAAATGGTGACAAGGATGCGGAGAAAGGGAGAACACTTATAAATTGTTGGTGGGAATGTATATTATTAGTAAACTACTATGGAAAACAGTATGGAGGTTCCTCAAAAAACTGTAAGTAGAGGTGCCATATGATCCAGCAATCCCATGCTGGGTATATATCCAAAAGATGGGAAATCAGTATATAGAAGAGATATCTGCACTTCCATATATATTGCATCACTATTCACAATAGCCAAGATATGGAATCAACCTAAGTGTCCATCAATGGGTGAATGGATAAAGAAAATATGATATACAGTGGAATATTATTTAGCCATAAAAAGAATCAAATCCTGTCATTTGCAGCAACATGGATGGAACTGGAGGTCCTTAAGTGAAATAAGCCAGGTATAGAAAGACAAATATTGCATCTTCTCACTCATATGTGGGAGCTAAAAAATTGATCTCATGGAGATAGTGAATAGAATGTGGTTATCAGAGAAGGGGAATTGTAGAAGGGAGCAGGGGAATGAAGAGAGGTTGGTTAATGGGTACAAAAATACATTTATATAGAAGGAATAAGTTTTAATGTCCACTAGCACAATAGAGTGACTATAGTTAACAATAATTTATTGTATGTATCAAAATAGCTAGAAGAGGAGATTTGGAATGTTCCTGTATCAAAATATCACATGTACTCCATAAATATGTACAACTATTGTATATCAACAAAAATCAAAAGAGAAAAGAAGAATTAGTTGAGAAACCATAGGCAAACCTTCCTATCACATATGTGACATATAGCCCTCAATATTAAAGCAAAAATCAGTTATAATCACTACTAGTATATTCAAGTAGCAAATTTAGGTTTTGGTTTTAGACAAAGATAATTGACATTGACAACGTCTCTGTTCTTATCACTTGCCATGATGTTTTATAAAGCTAGTAAATAATTCCAAAATGAATTTATCTTATTGACTTACTGATTAATTAATTCAAATATTATATTGAGTCCTTACTGTGTACTAGCACTTTTCTAGGCACAGGGATGTAACAGTGAACAAGACAAACAAAGTCCATGTTCTTATTGGAACTTACATTCTTGGGTAGATGGGATCCAGATAATCTGCAAGTAAATTTATACAGGTGCAGTATAATTTTTGAAAATGATAAATACCATGAAGAAAACAAAACAGGATAATGGGATAGAGTTACCGAAGGTGTGGAGAGGTTTATTTTGCAATGTGGAGTCTGGTGAGGTTATTTTATGAGGTTTATTTTAGTTGAGATCTGAGAATGAGGAGCCAGCCATGTGAAGATCTGAGGAAAAAGTATTGTAAAGACAGAGGGAAGAGCAAATGCAAAGGCTCTGAGGTGAGAGAAAATGTATTTGAGGAAGAGCTAGAAATCTTGTGGCTAGAGTACAGTGAGCTTAGGTGTGTGCTTAAAGGAGAAGACAGAGATAGGGGTCTGATTTTGTAGGACTTTGTAGAAAAGAATTTTGTGTTTGGCAAAAATGTTTTAGTTTGATGACATTATACAAAAATTATTTTTTCATTAATGCATCTAATATTAAAATACATGCTTAAGAATGATCTAAAATTATATTGGTTTGGAATAAAAAGTAGTATTTTCTTAAAGTCAGCCTCAAATGGTAAGCTATTATAATACGTGTCAGTGAAGAAACAATGGAAGAACTCATTATTGTTCCATAGAATTTATTACCCAGATCCTCAGCTCTTTTCCTTTATACCTACCTGCCTTTTGCCATTTGGGCTGCATCGATCTAGGAACTGAAAATCTGGAGTTTTACATCAGAATGAAAATGTTGGTTCTAGTCAGTCAATGTGAAAGAGTTGGTAATTCTAGTTAGTGGGTATAATGAGGCTTAGTGTGGTTAGTCAATGTATCTAGATCCAGCACTCCTACTTAGGGTAATGAAACCTAATATACTTAGACAAAGCATAACAAGTCTTAAATTTTTGGTTGGTAAAGTGAAATGAAGTCCAGAATTTCAAGTAAGTTAGAAAGTATAATGAGGCCCTTGCATTCCTATTCAGTCAAGAAGTGTAACAGAGTCCAAAGCTCGTAGTTAGTCTGGAAATGTAATAATACAGCATTCCTACTTAGTCAGGAAGTGTAATAGTCCAGCACTTAGCCAGATATTGCTTAGCAACTGGTCTGAAGGTTGATGGAAAGGAAACAGAAACTAACAGTCAAGGTGAAGTTTTGGTATCATTAATTTATTTAGGTCATACTTTTGATTAATCTCCTTAAAAATGTTATGCCCCATATCTGGGTTTTTCTTTTCACCTTAATAACTTTTAGAAAATCCTTTTCTATCTGGCTTTTCATCCTCTCCAGTTATTTCCATTTCTTGTGTTAATTGATTGGCTAATTCAAAATGTTGCTTTTCAAATAGCTTCATACCTTTATCTTCTTTGCTGGTCAAATGCCTAGTTCTTATACTTACTTCCTTTTTACCAAAACCCTAAAGGCAAAGAAACAAATGGAAAAAGACTTGGTTTATCTGGTGTTTCTTCTGAGTTTGCTAGTATTAATTATATTTTAAGATATATTTTTGTTTTAATACATGAGCATACATGAATATTATTGAAAAATTAAGAGCTACATAAAAGCACAAGGTGAAAGTAACTTAGAATCTTATACTACAACTTTTGGCATTTTGGTGTGTTTCCTTCTAGTCTTCTTTTTTTTTTTCCCTTCTTCGGTGTTCATATATAAGCATGCATACATATATGCCAGTTTTTCTTAAGCTTAATTTGGGGTCACAAATATCTTTAAAAATTTTGAAACCTATAGATGTGAGAAAATACATACATGTTGAAGACAAAATTTTATACGTATTTTCAGGGAGATTTACAAATCAGTCTGTTAACACAGGTCTTTTTCATTCACTATCGTGTACTGTTGCTGAAACTTGTTCTTTTAGATCTTGTTCTTACTGCTATAGTAGAGCCATTGCAGCCCCAGATCTTTGCTCAGTGGTAGTGCTGTAGTTGGGATGTTAGGTTATAGTTATCATTCCCATAGTTCCTGTTCCTGTTAGCTATTTTTGTCAAAGCCTGACACTCATGTGCCAAGGGATTGGGTCCTGAGGGACTTTTAGTCTCAGTCATGTGTGGTGTCACTACCAGTCTTACTTCAGTAACCCATGTTATCCTTTTTTTCTTGGCTGAATAATATTTCATTGTAGGATATACCATAATTTATTGAATCAATCATCTACTAATATACATTTAGGCTCTTTATATTTTTTCTCTCTTATAAACAAAACAATGGTGCAGTAAATATCCTTATATTTACTTGTGCTGAATTTCTGTGGGCTACATTCCTAGAAGTGAAATTGCTCAAATTTGATATTAATTGCCTGATTACATTTGAGAAATATACCAATTTATAAATAACAACTTATGTCTTTGCTGACACTGGACATTATGGAATATTTTTATTAGAGTTTTTTATAAATGAAATATATAGATTTTAAGTATATAGTTAGATGAATTTTGACAGTTTTATACTTTTATATATTGAATACCTGTATCAGTATATAGAACATTTCCATTATCATAGATTCCTTATGAATCTTCCTCATGTATTCTTATTAGCTATCTATTTTCTTAGGTGAATTATCTACTCAAATATTTTGTGCATTATATTTGGATTTTTCTATTATTACTGAATGATAGAAGTTCTTTATATATTGTGAATACTAGTCCTTTGTCAGCTATATGTAGTAAATATTTCCTTCCAGTATGTGGCTTGTCATTTCTTAATGGGGTAGTTTGGAAAGTCAAAGGTTTTAATTTTGATGATGTTCAGTTTATGAATTATTTTCTTTTATTGTTTATGTTTTTTGCCCTGTATAGGAAATCCTTGCCTTACCCAAGGTCACAAAGATTTTCTCCTGTGTTTTTCCTAGAAGTTTTATAGCTTTAGCTTTTAAGGTATGTGATCCACTTTGAGGTAATTTTTATATATGGTGTGAGTTTAGGGTTGAAGTTTATTTTTTGTGGCAAATGGATACCCAGTTGTTCCAGCACCATTTTTGAAAATATTATTTCTTCTTCATTAAACTACTTTGAAAATCAATTATGCAATGGCTTCGAGAAATGAGTTTATTTGTGGTATTAAAGCATAGGGAGTCAGGATCTAGGCTTTGTGTCTTTGGAAGTTGATTAATTTTGGTAGGCTGCAGCTTTTAAAAATTCTTTTTCTTTTATCTTTTTAAAAAAATCTCTTGGTGGCTGTAGTAGAATGTGATTTGTGATATATTTGTTTTCAGCAGGGCATGTCCAGATTTTTTGTCTCTTTTTTAATTACTAATTTTTGCCAAACTGTCTTCTGGTATTGAGGTTTAAACAGATTCATAGCCATGTGGAAATAGTTGTTAGAAGGACCTGATAGGTCATAAGTATCCTTGTATAGAACACCTTACTTTCCCCTTCCTGTGAAAGCGTAAAATGTTAGAATTAGCAAAATCCGATCAACAATAGTTTTTAGGCCATTTCTCCATTGCATCTTTTTTCTGTTATCAGGCCAGCAGTAATCATTGCTTTACAAAATTCTGGTTAAATAAAACACCTGGAGAAATAGTAATTTATAAATATGAAATAAGACTAAAGTCTGTAAATACCGTGCTTCCTTGCATACCTCCAAAATATTGTGAATTTTGAGTGTTTGGACCCTTCAACCTGAATGTCCGATAGGTATCTTAAATGCAGTGTACCGTAAGCTCATTCTTTCTCCTACTTTATATCGTTCTTTAGTTAATGATGCCTTGATCTACCCAGGTGGACTAGTCAGACATGTGGGAGTCATCTTACGATTACTGTACTCTTTTCTAATTGGCTCTAGGGGGAGAAGAAATGGGGAAAGAACTAATATTTTTCAGGTACATATTTAATACCTGGTTCTATATGTTTGGTGATTTTCATAAATCTTATTAAATCTTTTCAGCAACCACTGTGTTTTAGATGGTGTCTCCAATTTTACTGTTCCATAATAGAGATTAGGAAAGAAGCTTAAAGAGGTTAAGTGATTTGATGTAAATTGTAGAACTTATAAACAGTGACCCTGGGATTTGAATTTAGATTTTTCACTTTCTAAAGTCTGCATTCTTTCCAATGTGCCTAAGCAGATTTCTCTTAAATCTTACTCTTATGACACTACTGTTGGTGAAGTCTGAGTTTGGATTACTGAAAAAGCCTACTAAATCAGTATTTTTCAACCTTATTTCCTTTAGTTAAGCCTCCATGCTGTAGACAGAGTGATCTTTCTAAAATGCCAATCTAGTCATAATACTTCTTTTCATTGATAAGATAAAATTGGCAAAGTACTTCATATGATGTAGTTCCTGCCTTCTTCTTTTGTCATCGTCACATGCTTCCTCACATTTACACTACTCTCCAGCCACACCAAAAAATTGAATTGCAGCTTTCGTCTGTCATGACTGCTTGCCTTCATACTTGTTACTACCTTAGCTCTTTCAGTCTTTGCTATGTTATCTGTTACATTCGTTAGTCAAGACTCCAAGCTGGGTGTGGGTGGGAGGATCACTTTAGCTCAGGAGTTTGAGGCTGCATTGAGCTGCTAATATTAATAATTAATAATTGCACTGCTGAGCTCCAGCCTAGGCAACAGAGCGAGACCTTATCTCTTGAAAAAAAAAAAAAAAAAAAAAAAAGACTCCGAAGTGTAAGTTCCTACAGGAAGTCTTCACCGTCTTCATTAGCTACTTTTTCTTTGTCTTATGTATACTTCTTTTATAGAACTACATTATATCTGTTTTCACATACTGCTGTAATACTGTGAACTCCCTGAGAGTCATAGCTCACACATAGTCATAGCTCACGTATTAGGTGTTCAGTAAATGTTTATTATTGAATGGAGATTAATGAACCTCCATCTAATCCCAGCACTATGAAAATACTTTTCCTTAGGGAAGGTGACATATGTCAGTTTTTCGATAGATTGTCGTGACTTTTATATTTATTTGTTTTATTCATCCTTAGTATTAGAATGGTAATTAGGGTATCCGATTTTTAGTTTTGGCTCTGCCACTTATTTGCTATATTCTGTTAGGCAAGTCAATGTAACTTTGTAGACCTCAGTTACACCATCCATTTAACAACGGGTTGAATTAAGTGTTTTTTGACCACTTATCTTTCCCAGTGACTGTAATTTTATAATTTCATTTGGAAAGTTTTTAAGCAGAGATATGACACATTGGCAGTGATGTTATGAGAATTTCGCTTTGATAGAATGTGTAGAATGGTTTGGATGGGGTTTCAGTGGATAGATGCAGAGAGACCAGTTAAGAGAATAATGCAGTTTTTATGAGCATTTGGGAGAGATCAGTATTCAGGAAAGGAGAAAAAAATTATGGGGGAAGCTTTACAATTTGAAATGATAAGGACAGATATGGTATCATGGAAAGATATTTGTTTTTTAATCCCTGATTTTTGGCACAGAACTCCTAAAACCCTTGGAATTTCTTGAGCTCTAAGGGTAATAGTAATGTCTCTTGTTCTAATGAGGCTCCTCTTGGCAGATTCCTAGATGGCTTTAGAGTGGGAGCTGGTTGCCAGAAAGATCAAGCCTTTGTTAGAAACTTGGAACTTTCAGCACTACCTCCGTGACCTCCAAGGAGGGAAGAGGGGCTGGAGATTGATTTCATCATTAGTGACTACTGATAATCTATCTTGCCTGTGTAATGAAACCTCCATAAAACCTCTAAACAACAGGATTTGGAGAGCTTTCAGGTTGGTGAACACAGTGAGGTGCTGGGAAGGTGGCGCACCTGGAAAGGGTGTAGAAGGCTGCACACCGCTCACCGCCCTATCTTTGCCCCTGTGCATCTTTTCTATTTGGCTGTTCCTCTTGAGTTCTATCAGTTGTTCCAGCAAAATATCAAACCTGAGGAGGGAGTTGTGGGAACCTCGAATTTGTAGCCAAGATGGACCAAAGTGTGGGTAACCAGGGGACCCAGTACTTACAACTGGCATCTGAAGTGAGGGCAGTCTTGTGGGATTGAGCCTTTAAGCCTGTGGAGTCTGATACTAACTGTGGGTAGTGTTAGAATAGAATTGAGTTGTTGGACACCCAGCTGGTGTTCAGAGCATCAGAGAATTGTAGAGTTGGTCTCAGAATCGGTTGGTGTGAGATGAACAAAACCATCACAGCATAGTAGAGTGAATTGTCTTCTCCCCAGACTCTCTCTCCCCTGCAAAAAAGGACTACAAAGATTTAAAGCCTGCGTTGACTTCTGTAGAGAACTGTTTTCTATTTTGAGAGAAATGAAACTGGAGAAATAATTAGCTTAAATTTCTCTCTAATTTCTGCCTTAGCTGCAAAAGAGAATGGGAAGAAATGGAACTTCATTGCTAGAGACATAGTCATTTCCAGATTTACATAGAAATTGTTATCTTCCCACATAGAAAACAGCTCCCTACAACACACAAAAAGAGGATTATCAATTAGAAACAGCATAAAGACAGGGAAAACAGGTTGGAAAACTTTAATAAAAACAAGTAACTATCTGCACATGCTCATCAAGTTCAAAGGTTGTGAAATTTTGGTTTCGAGGGTTTTCTTCACCTGGATATGTACTGTGGGGAAGATCTCCTTCTTAGTGTTACTAGAATCGCACACTTAGATTTAATATTTGTTGAACTCTCGTATTTGTTAAACAGGGAGCTTTAGAACTACTGTATTGTAAGGATGCTCCTGGCACTTATTACCCCAGGCAGTCAGCATATCCCAAAATCTTTCTGGTACCAAAATTGATACTAAGTCTGGGAAGTGCTATGGGTAACTAATTTGTTCCTGTCACTATTGCTGGATTCTGTACCAGTACAGGAAAGTGGTAACAATTGTTGAGGTTGCTGTCGCTAATGTCTCTATCACTCTGAAAACTAGTAGTTGTCTTAATAGTGGTTCCACCAGATTTGCAAATACATTGAGAGGACATGTGTTGGTTTTCTCCGTTTCCTCCTTCATATTCTCCCTGCCACGCTGCACATTCATGTTTTTGGTATCAAGTGTATTAGTTTCCTAGGGCTGCCTTAATGAATCACCACAAACATGCTGGCTTAAAACAAAAGGAATTTATTCTCTTATAGTTCTGAAGGCCAGAAATCCAAAATGAAGGTGTCATCAGGGCCACATTTTCTCCGAAGAATCTAGGGAAAAATTCTTCCTTGCCTCTTCCAGCTTCTGGTGGTTCCTGGTGATCCTTGGCTTGTGGCAGCATAATACCAATTTTTATCTCCAACTTCACATGGCCTCCTTCTCTGTGTCTCTGTCCTTTTTTGTCTCTCGTAAGGACACTCTCATATACTCTCACTGGATTTAGGGACTACTGTAATCCAGTATTATCTCATCTCATTCAGTACATTACTTCCACAGAGACTCTATTTCTAAGTAAGGCCATACTTTTAGGTTCTAGGTAGACATGAATTTATGGGGCATATTATGTAAGCCACTATAGGAAGGTACTAGCAATTTGAAAGAACTCTTATTGATGGAGACCTTGTTTTCTCTTGGTCATATTCATTCATTTGTTCACAAACATTTAATCAACCTCAACACAGTACCAGGGAAAGTTTAGACACAGATGGATCAGATATATTCTTTGTTCTTAAGGAGCTCCCGGTGTTGTTGGAAAGCAGATACAGGCATCAGTATCTACAGTACAATATGACAGTCTGGGCAATAGAACCTTATACACAGTGCTGTAGAACTAGAGAAGGCAGATCCTATATTTGTTGTAGAGGGACCCAGGAAGGAGGAAATAAAAGGAGAGTCAGAAAAGATGTAACTAAAGAGGCAGACATTTGAATCTTGAAGGAAGACAAGGATTGCTGAGACAGGAAAAATCAGGTGTGAAGAAACTGGATTGAAAGAGAGTGGCTTAGGAAACTTCAGGTTCTTAAAAGCAATGGGACCATAGAATGTATATGAATAGAATATGTAATATGTATAGAATGTGTATGGAGGAATAACCATAAATAATAAGCTTCAGTTTTCTTATAGCATTGACTTCCCGGTCCTGGATTATAACAGTCCAAAGCACTGTGGCAAAGACAATAAATACAATAATAAATATCTCCAAATTCCTTTTCATATTACTCCTTCCAGGGCAAACAAAAGTAGATTTCGAAGTCTTTTTGAAGTTAGATGGGGACGTCTCTCCCTCCCCACTTTCCTCCTTTCCTCCCAAGCTGTGGCAAATGATGGAGGCTTGTGTGTTATGGCGAAGCTCTGATATTGGAGTAGCCTGAATCACTGAATTACCAACTGGGAAATAGCTATCCTGGAGGGTTGCCCATATTCTCAGCAGGTTTTGCTTGAGTGAGAAGTAAACTTTTTGATTGTCAAGCCACTGAAATTTGGATATTTGTTACTGCAGCGTGCAGGGGTGGGGAACCTGCGACCTCAAGGCCCCATGTGGCCTTCTAGGTCCTTAAGTATGATCTTTCAGCTGAATCCAAATTTTACAGAACAAATCCTTTTATTAAAAGGGGTACAGCAGAGAAAGATGAAGCTTTTATGGCCTCTTTTGGTGCTTAAAAAAGAACAATCTTGAAATCAGAAGGCTGGCCACAGGTTCCTCACCCCTGTTGGGATTTTTAAAAACTTCATTTACATGTACCCTCAAATTAAAAATAAAAATGAAGAGGAAGCTAGTGGCTAGTTTTACAGTTTAGCATGAAAATATATTTCAAATGTAAATAAATATTTCAAACTTCCCCCTTGTTTACAATTATAAAAGTCATAAGGATTCATTTTATAAAATGTAGAATAATACATAACAGCTATGTCACTACCCATTTATAAATACTGTTAACAATTTAGCTTAGATACAGTTTCTCCCCGGAAAGATTCTTTTATAGATTATTTTAAATATTTCTTTTTCAAAGACATAAAATATTTTTATAAAACATGATTTTTAATGGCCTCATCGTATCCCAACATAGAATATAGTAGTTAACTAGCCTCTAATTGTTATACATTTTGGTTCCAGTTTTTTACAGTGTAAACTCCACAGTGAATATACAGTAGAAAAACCATGTGAAAAATCCTTATTTGTTTCCTATACCAAATACCTAAGGATAGAGCTTCTGGTTTAAAGGGATCTTTCTTCCTAGACCCTTTTTAGGGCTTTTGATTCTTACATAAATTAACTTCTAGGAAGATTGCGTCTGTTTGTGATCCCACCAACAGTGCATAAGGAAGCCATAGTATACGAAAGCTAATTTATTCAACAAACTAATAACAAATTCTATTCAGATTATAAAATGTGGGTTGGTAAAACTTGGAAATGTTTAATAAAAGATGTATTAGTTGCAGAAGTGGTCAGTCAGAATTAACCTAATGGTCAATTCGAATTGATCTAATGACCATCACAGAAGATTTATAAGAACAACTTCTTGGTTTCAGTGTTTCTGTGTCTGACATGACACCCTGAGGATCATGAGAAGTGAGTTAGAGTGTGTTTAATCTAGATCTCTGTGATGTGGCTGCACGTCACAGCAGCCCACCTGAATCTAAAAGGGACATAGCAAGACACCAAGGTTTGGGTGGTACCTGAGTGCCAGATTCTAATTACCAAACCACTATCACTTTTGTGACTTTACTTTCAAACAATTGATAATGCCACTTTATTGAGAATGGTGTTTTTCTTATTACACTCACTTGCAAAAGCAGTTTGGCTCAAGAGTTTTAAACAACTGAAAGTCTGGCTTTTAGTTTGTCAAAAATTGGCAACTCAGTAACAGGTTGCAATATCAGTTGCCCAGATTTAGAAGAAACAAGTGGAATAGGAAAAAAGAGAAGGATGTGTGGGCAGTTTCTTGGTTTCCTTATGTTTCCACTCAATAGTACAGAATGCTCTGAAAGAGAAACGGACTTTTGGGAAGGGGTGTTACTTTTGACTGCCTTTAATCCTGAGCAGCAGTCTCAGTTTCCTACTTACTCTGGCACACATGCCTGTTTTCCTTTTGTGGAATGTGTTGAGGAAGGCAGCAGATGGGCATTGGCACTAATATTTAGGCTCTAATGAAAGGCCGTTTAGTTGGGGGTGAGAATCAATTTATGGTTTATAGCACATTGTATTAGTAATTCACAGTAGGCAATACTATGAAAGCAAAACTGTGACATCTCATTAAACAGGTAGTTCAGGTTAATGCCTTTTTTTGTATATTTTACTCCACTAAACAACAGACTCTTCTGGTTGGCCTGGTTTCATTTCCCACCTTGACTTTAGAATATGGTTCCTCACATTAATGCCCTTCCCCTACCCACCCCCTTCACACTGTGGTTATACCGCACTATCTCTTTCAGAAAAGTGGTTATTAGTGTAACTGATATCCTACTCTCCCATTGGCAGAGTTTGAGAGTTCCAGCTGCCCTACATTCTTGCCAGTACTTGTCAGCCTTTTTATTTTGATCCATTCTTCTGAGCATAGAGGCATTTTATTGTGGTTTTATTTTTAATTAAATTTTTTTTTTTTTTTTAATGTTTTGAGACTGGGTCTTGCTCTGTTGCCTGGGCTAGAGTACAGTGGCATCATCACAGCTCACTGCAACATCAAATTCCTGGGCTCCGGCAGTCCTCCTACTTCAGCCTCCTGAGTAGCTGGGATTATACAGGTGTGTGCCACCACACCTGGCTAATTTTTAAAAAAAATTTTTTTTGTAGAGACCTGGTCTCACTATGTTGCTCAGGCTGGTCACAAACTCCTGGCTTCAAGCAGTCCTCCTACCTCAGCCTCCCAAAGTACTAGGATTACAGGCTTGAGCTACCACACCCAGCCTGTGGTTTTAATTTATACATCCCTGATTACTAATGACCATTTGGGGATGCTCTCCTCTGAGTGCCCATTCAGATCTTTTTCTTATTTTTCTATTGGATTGTGTGTCTTTTTCCTGTTGAATCACAAGAGTTCTTTGTATTTTCTGGATAGAAGCTCTTTGTTGTGTGTTACAGAAATCATCTGCTATTCTGTGGCTTGCCTTTTTGCTTTTAATGGAGTCTTTAATGAGCAGGAATGACTAATTTTCATGTAGTTCAGTTTATTAATCTTTTCCTTTATTGATTTTATTTTTTGGCTCCTGTTTTTAATGAAATCTCTGTCCACCTTAAGTTCACGAAGATGTTCTTCTGTGTTTTCTTTTAGAAGCTTTATTGGTTTTACTTTTTACATTTTAAAGTTGTAATTTATCAGGAATTGATTTTTGTGTGTGGTATGAGAGGGTCAATTCTGGTTTTTTCTCACGTATCCATTTGACCTATTATCATTTATTGAAAAGACCGTTCTTTCCCTATTCTCTACAGTGCCATCTTTGTCCATGAATCAAGTATCCTTACATCTGTGGATGTGTTTCTGAACTCCATATTCTCTTCTATTGGTTTATTTGTCAATCATGACTTCAATACTACCCTGTTTCATTTACTGTATATTTATAAAAAGTCTTGATAATCTGGTAGTGTAGGTCCTTGAACCAAGATGGTCTTGGCTATTCTTAGATCTTTACATATTCATGTATATTTATAATCAGGTTATCAATTTCCACAAAAAAAATCTGCCAAAACTACAATTGAGATTATACTGAATTTGAGATGAGTCTCAGGAGAATTAACTTCTTTACAATATATAAAGTCTTTAAATCCATGAACATAGAATATGTTCTATTTACTGAACTTGGCTTTAGCATCTTTTGGTATTCTTTTATGATTGTCTTTGTAGTAGTCTTGCATATTTTTAAAAAGATATCTTCTAGGTATTTAAACTTTTGTGATACTGTTATAAATGGTATGTATAAATTTTTTCATTTATTTTTTTTTCTCCAGTACTTTTTATTTGTTTTTCTTGCCTATTGTACTGACTCAGACCTCTTGTACAGTGTTAAAGGAGTAATGCTAGTGAATGTCCTTGTGTCATTCCCAATATTATAAGGAAAGATTTCAATGTTTAAATTAAGAGTGATGTTGGTTGTAGGTTTCTGTATTTCCCCTTAATCAGGTTAAGGACATTTCTTTTTACTCCTTTTTTAAAAAAATTATCTTTTAGCAATTGTAATTGATACTGACTTTTATTAGATGCTTTTCCTGCATAGATTGAAATTACCTTAGCAATTTCATGTTGTGAATGATGGTGATTGATGTTTGAATGTTGTATGCTATTTTTCATTTACTTCTGGATGTCTTTGCTAGTATTGCATTTATGAATTTTACATATGTGCTCATAAGAGAGGTCCATATATTATTTTCTTTTCTTGTAATGTTCTTAACATGTTTTGGTATCAAGGTTATTTGGCCTCATAATCATAAGTAGGGCTGCCAGATTTAGCAAATAAAAATCCCATACATACTTACAGTACACAATATTTATTGTTTATTTAATATTCAAATTTAATTTGGCATCCTATATTTTGTCTGGCAACCCTACTCAAAAGACAAATTCAGAAATGTTGGCTCTCTCTTTTTATTTCTGAAAGAGTTTGTGTAAGGCTGGTGTTTCCTTCCTTAAATGTTTGGTAGAGTTCATCAGTGAAGCTATCTGTACATGGAATTTTCCTGGTGAGAAGGTTTTTAATTGAAGTTTTGATATCTTTAGTAGATATAAAACTAAGCTGATTTTTCTGTTTTTTTCTTGTGTTTTCATAAGTTGTGTTTTGCTAAGAATTTGTCTACTTAATCTAAATTTTTATAGTTATCGGCATAAAGTTATTCATAATATTCTTTTATGATTGTTTAAATATTTGTAGGATTTGTTAAGACTTTTTCATTTCTAATATTGGACATTTGGGTCTACTGTCTCTTTTTCTTAACCATGTTGCCAAGAGTGTATCAATTTTAGCAGCCTTATTAAAGATCCAACTTTTGTTGTATTCCTTTTATGGATCTTTGAGAATCTTTGTGGATTTCTTGGCACAAAAAGAGTATTTGTTTACTCTTATTATTTTTCACATTAATCTTTACGTTTTAATTCTTTCTTGGGTTTTCATTTTTGTTATTTATTGACAGGAGTGCTTAGATAACTTTTTCAAAGCCTTTCTTTATTTTTAACAAAGCCTTTTCTTTATTTTTGTATCATTAAGGCTATACATTTCCTCTTTTTTTTTTTTTTTTTTTTTTTTTT
>RJWJ010028711.1:0-21174 GCA_004363605.1 Indri indri | reverse complement strand
TATTTTTAGGTGTCTCGTTTTTCCTGTAATTCAGTATGAAATTGCTTCGGATCTATGAAATGTTGTGAAGGACTTTCATATAATTTGGGATGTAACAACCAATGTTTTGCTTTATATATTTGTCTGAGTTTAACTTATTAATATGTAAAGCTGAGGAAAAGCCTCATAAATAAACAGGTTTATCAAAGTATTAAAATGTGTAGGAATTTGTTTACATTAATAACAGACAAGGCTAAGAAGCTTCTGAGGACAAAAATTTAATCTACTGGATCTTGTTTACTAGTTGAACACTCTGGTGAAGTTGGAGGGGAAAAGAATGTTCCATGTCATCAAAAAGCAGTCCTTCTCTGTTCTCCTTTCCAGTAAAGAAGTCTGCCAAGCTACAGACATCATCATGTGTCCTGTGTGTGATAAATACTGTCCATTCATGAGGCTATCAGACAGCTGCGTTTATGCCAAGGTAATTTCAGATATGCAGCATTTTAGGTGGATTGAATTTAACATACACCTTGCTGAGGGATGGTGGGTAATTATATTCTGTAATTTCTAATCTTTGATTCTCAAGTTAATGTTGTAGGATAGATGTATCTCCATCATTCAGTATTCTAACTCAGATATGTTGTTGAATGTACACATACTTAAATGTATGGCTCCAGACACCGTCACAAGCTGCAGCATGGCACAGTGCAAAGGGCACAGTTGGTGGAGTCAGAGAAAGTTAAGTTCAAACTTCAGCTCTGCTCTTTACCACTTGTTTATCTGGGAACAAGTTGTGTAACCTCTCTGAGCCTCAGTTTTCTCATCTGTAAAATGGAGAACACAATGCTTGTTTCACATGGTTGTTGTTAAAAGTGAGATAAGATGTGTACCAAGTGTAGTGCTTAGCAAATGGTAAGATCTCAGTAAATGACAGCTGCCATCGTTTTCCTCCTCTTCGTTATCTTTACTGTCAAAGTGACCTCAATTCCAGGCTAGCTGAGCTGCTTACCTGCTTGACCTTCAACATGTGCAGCCTTTCTGAGAGTGAGCTTTCTCATGTCTAAAATACAGGTCCTCTCTGTATTTCTCTCCCTATTGGAATGGCACGAGGACTGAAGGAGAGAGTATATGTAAAAGTGCTTTGGAAAAAAAATACATAGCACTATTATTTCTATTATATGTTATCGCATGTCCCTTTCTCATGGTATGCCTTACTTTATTAAAACATTAGACATGTTAATCAAATTGCTAGGATTTTTTTCCTTAAGGGTGTTGTCACTAACTCGAAACAATAGCTAGAGTTTGGATTAATGAAGACTTTTCCAAGACCTATCAGCTTGCCTGGATTCCAGATATGCAAGGGGTTGGCAGACTTTATTGAACTTTCACCATCAGTGCAGCCTGGATCTATCTAATTACTCTGTTGGCATTGCAGAGTTTTGTTCATTCGAAATGAGAGAACACTTGCTAGGCAACCCAGGATCTGACCAGTCTATAATGTCTCAGTACTGCAGGTGGCCGGTCTATGTGGGAGGAGCCCAAACTGCAGCAGTGAGCTGTGATTTTAGAAAGATTTTGGTTCTTAGTATATGTTGCAAGGGACCAAAAAAGCACAAAATTCTCTCCCTATCTTTGGAGAACACACAGATAGACCCGAGTAGTTGAGGACAAATTTAACAGAGTGACCTTGGAAAATAGAGATTTGGTAAGGATCAAGAGTTTGTCAGTAATATAACTTGGTTTAAAGGTCATGAGACAAGCCTGAATGTCTCAGGTTTTAAAATTCTGCTTTGGGGAAATCCTAGAAGCAGAAGCCCAGTTTTTTGTTTGTTTGTTTTTTGTGGTTTTGAGTGTGTGTATGCGTGTGTGTGTTTTATCGGATTGGGTTTTTTTTTTTAACGAATGAAGATATACCTGAGTGAATTTCTGTTTTTAGGATATCCTTGATAACTCTTTAAAGGGATCATCATAAATAGTTTAGAGTGCTTAGATTTTATATGGGCTTATTTTGGCAGTTATCCTCCCTAACATAAGATCTATTATAGAACAATAATAGTTATGACAGTTATAGCTATAATAATAGCTTGGCAACCTAGCTTTATTATTTGTAATTCTCACAGAAACTTCAAGATAAGTGTTAATATTCCCATTTTACTCAGAGACTCAGAGAGGTAAAAATTACTCATCCATGGTCCCATGGCAATGAGTAGCTGGGCCTTGGTTTATTGGACTGCAGAACATGTCTTCTTTACTCCTGTGCCATACTGAGCTACAAGATGTTTAGGTTCTGAATTTAACATTTGCTTTCACTTAGAAACTTACTCAAATTAAGGATAAAAAGCCTCAGAATGACAGAATTGGAGTTATACAGGGTTTCCTTTAGAAATATTTATTTGAAATGTCAGAGTGATTTCAAGGGATTGTGGACGCACAAGAATATTGGATCCAATTGGAGCCCAGATCCAGTTAAGTCAGCAGCCGTTCTGTTGATCAAGGATGCTTTATCCTGGACACTTGCATTTGCAAGAGTCAGAGAAACCCAACTCCAACTGGCTTAAGCAGAAAGGTACTTAATGGCACATTTCCTTGGAGCACATATTGAGGTAGCTCACACTACGTGAGTGAGAGGGCCTCACAGCCTAGAACTGGTCTCTCTCTGGGCATGTGATCATCTTCAGACAGGTTCTCTTCAAACAAGGGGAAAGTGTCTGCTGACTGCCTTGGCTCCAGACTTGTGTCTTCCTTCTTTATCCCTTTAAGCATATTTTTTGTGAATATTTTAAATTCTTGGTCTGCTATTACAGAATATCTGTTTCAGAAGGTGTATGTTGCCTAGTTGAGGATTTTGTCGGGGAGGGGGGTGGAGGTTGTTGCCTTCCCCATGTATTTCATTATTTTGGACTATGGGTGCCTGTTCCCTGGAGGCGTCAACCGCCTGAGTAAGGATCAGAGGCCAGCCCCAAGTCTGTCATCCTGGTGAGTTATAGGGAGGGGAGAACACTGTGCCCGGGCACCACTGTGTGCTACCACTCCACCAGAGGACTGTTCTGGTCAGCGTTTTATTTTTAAACCTGCTTAGAACAAAACGGAATTGGGAGGAAGCCCTCTCCTTTGTAATGTACCAGCTCTGGGGTTTAAGAGGGACTCTACTGAGGAGTCAATGCCCCAGGGCAGAAGCTACCGTCATCAATGTCTCAACCAAGCAGGACTTTGAGCATTTCTGATATTGTTCCAAGAACAGCAGCACCTGTGGTGTGGCCTGCTGTAGCTGATTTCAGAGGGATGAGAAACTAATTGTCCAAAGACTGTCTAAGAGAAAGCCTAAAGTAGAACTTATGTATTTCTCTATCCTGTTCTCTCCCTCTGCTTGGAATCTGCCACCTACCTCTCACACACCACCACCGTCACCTACACCCACCCACACCCACCCCTCATACACATACATACACACACATACCAGTTCAAGGCAACCTTCCGCCTCCCTGGGGTTTCTCGGAGTCTTTGTTTTTTGTTTGTCTTTCATATTGTTAGTTCCTGGAAGCAAGATATTTTACTATCTTGTTTCTCCAAGGTTGATTTTGGCAAAGGGTGCCATCAGCCAAAGCTAGCTCAGCATCTTGTTAGGAACCAAAAGTCCCTATCACCTCACTCCTCCTAATTCACATGCTCCCAAATTGATAACTGCAGCAGGAAACTCTTTCTCCAAATGTTTGCATGTCAGTCCCAAGGAAGTTCTCTGATTCTCTTTTGAGCTGTGTGTCCCTTGGGACCAGCATGAGAGAGATCTGTTACCTGGAAAAAGGAGAATGGCGAAAAGATGATCTGGGCAGCCGAAAACAATGACAACCACAATCCATTCTAGAATGGATGCTGATGGTGCAAGCTAAAACTTCCAGCAACTCCCAGTAGATACCCTGACAGAGAGCACAAATCAACCACACACCACTGGAACTTTCAAGCTTGATTTGATACCGAGTGCCCGATATACAGCTTAACACTCCCTCTAGAACGTGAAATAGGCTTCAGACATTCGTCTCATGATAGGTGTTTAAATGCTGCCCACCTCTCCTATGTTGAAAGAAAGAGAAGACATAAACTTTGGGAATAATCTGAAATACTTCACACTCTGATAAAACAGGAAAAAAATCCTTGTTTATACTTGGCGCATTCTCTAAGGGACAGTATACTTTATAGGGAGCTATAAAATACCAAAAAAAAAGTTATGCTTTATGAACCTATCAGTCATTGTTTCAATGTGTCACAGGCATTGGCATGATTTATACTGGAGGCAAAAATGAGCTTGGCAGTTTCGCAGTAAGAATGGATATTTTTGCTTTCTGCTGTGGTGTTTGCAATAGAATATATTATTCTAGCAATAAAGTATTGCTAGCTGTCTTTGTGTTATGTGCAGTAGGTAAATATGGTATTACCCGAGGCTTTAAGAAAGGTGGAAGTGGATTTGCTTAATGGTTCTGCTCCTTCTTTTTTATGTTGCTGAAATCCAGAGGGCAGCCCAGAAAATGTTTGCTCAAAACTACACAAACAAAATAGCCATATTTTCAAAGTGAATAAGTGAGGCATTAAAAACAGCACTTGGGAAGTTGGAAACCTTTAAAGTAGCAACAATGGTACCTTCCTGGTCCTACATATAACTATATCCATATACATATGTACGTGTATAAGGGTTTTTGTAGGGCCCAAAAGGGAATTCTTAAGAGCACTATTGGGGCTGCTGATAAATGTTCAACTAGATGATACTCACAGGGAACAAATTCTCTCTTCCATATCTGAGCCACTTCACAGCCAGAGGAACCCGCTTCTTATTTACAATCCAAAAAGAATATCCCCCAAAGAAACCCTGTAAAACTCATTGTATCATCACAGCCATTTTTATAGAACTTGAAAAAAAAGTCTGAACCAGAATACCATATATGAGAAATTAGCTCAATGCTGATTCATGTTATTCCCAGGTAACCCACCTTTTTGACAATGGAGCCACTGTCTTCTTTGCTGTTTTCATGGCAGTCTGGGGTAAGTATTCTTCAACCATAAAGTCCCCCCTTATGTGCTGTATGATCTGTTCCTTTAGAAGTCTCACTTTGGATGTGAAAGGAAGCAGCTTAAGTAAATTGAGTTGGCTATTCTATTAGCAACAAGTTGGTAAATAATTGATTTGGTTTATTTTAAGTGATATTATAGAGGAGAAACATGACTTCTCTTAAACTTTCAACAATTTCATCAATGCTCCATTATTAGAGTAAAATTCACCTTCTGTTGGAGACAAAAATAAAGCTCATAGTACAAGAAAAGGTCAGAGGAGAACCAAATACCCATCTCAGTATATATAGACATTCTATTGTGAGTGGCTAACATATGAGTATCTGCCTTTGGCTTTCTTCCAGCTCTGGGAAAAGTGACTCCTAAAAATGAGAGCTACTCACAGGACTGAGATGAGTCTTTTGATACCATTTCAAACTAATGTCCCCATTAGGTGTGATGGAAAGTTTGATGGAAACATTCAAATCTTTGGAAGCAACAGGACTTGATTGAAATCTCAACTCCTTCACTTACTAGGCTGTGTGACTTTTGGCAAGTTACTTAACCCACCTCTTGGTAAAGTGGGTTTAATAATAGATACATAGTCAAATAATTATAAAGCTTTAATGGTACAGAAAAATATCTGGACAAATTCATAATAAACAATGAATGGTTTTGGAGAGGAGGATTCATGGAAGAATAAGTGACTAGTGATGTGAGACAGACTTTTTGCTATGTATTTTCAGTTTGGATTGAATTTTTTACAATTATACATTTCTCCTATAACTTAAAATGCCAAAATCTGAAGTTTGATGTTACAAAACTCTACTAACTTTAGGCTTAGGCTCATCTTGTTTGTTTTGTCTTCTATGAATATTAGAATCTTCCCCATCTTTCAGGTCCTAGCTGAAATGTCATCTCCTCCAGCCCGAAGATGTCTTCTTCCTTTGAGCTTCTTTCATAGCACTTGATTTATGTCATTCTTAGGGCACTTATAATTATTTGCATGCACAACTTATCTCCCCTAGTAGGTTTATGGTCCTCAGAGACCTCATACATTTCTTCAGGAGACAGATTCCATACATATTTGATGGATGGATGAATACATGGATGGATGAATGGATGGGTGGAAAAAAGAAAAAAGAGAAGAGAGAGGAAAGAGAAGGGAATTAACAAAAGGATTTATTTATGATACAATAAATGCATTTAAGTGGTCTTTTTTGATAAGTGGAAATATAAAACCTTGTTCTCTTGGGGAGGCTTATTCTAGATATGTTTTGTCTTTCCTACCTAAAGACCATCAAAGGAAAATTTTCCCACCCACCACAGCTCTGTTGAAGGAACATGTTTTGATCCCTATGACTCCAGCCCCTCTCAGCCAGCAAGTATTTGACCCAAGATCAGTCAAACCACAAGCTGGCGAGTGGCCTGGGGGAAGGCCTGAGTTTCTGCCCAGACTGGGACTGGTAGGGCCACCCAGATTATTATTCTCAAGAATGTAGACTGGGAGATGTGAAGGGGGAAAAGGAGTTGCCAGCAGGAACTGACACTGAGAGATGCACAGAGGGCAGGAGGGAGGGAAGAAGACAAAGAAAGATTGAAATTGACCGTCAGGCAGAAGTAGGGACCAGGAAGAATTATGAGGAGGCTGAAGTTATGAGAATCAGAACCTAGAAATAGGCAGAAGCAAAGAACTAGTGGAAACTATATGGAATAGAAGGTACAGAAGCCAACTGGGGGATGCAAGACAATCCCCAAAAGGGAAGCAAAGACAGAATATAACCAAGTCATGCTATTCGTGGAGTATCAGGATGAAGACCCAGGCTCTTCTACGGCTGAGGTCTCTCAAGCTGCGGGCTTCCATATCCTACCTCTGAATAGGCCCAGTTTCTGTTCCTACAGCATTCTTGCCTTCCTTGACGGACCGTGTGAAAAGCTCTCACTATTTGCACTGCCCTTCATGTCTCTCTCTACCTTGCAAACAACAGAAACTAACCATGAGAGAATTTTGGTCACAGGTCTGAGCTCTCAGATCAAGAATATGTATCTGTTTTTTCTAGAACCTATTAGTGTCAGTAACCATGATGAGGATAAACTATCCAGTGCTTAAGCTTTTCCAAGGTGAGGGGACTTTAGAAAACGTATTCATTTCTTAAGCCAGTGATCCCCAAACTTTTTCAGGTCACGGCACACATAAAAAATGAAAATATTTGCACAACATACTGACATACAAGGAAAAGCCTGCTCACAGCCAAGGATAAAGCTGCCCCAAGCACCCTAGCCCCAGAAACCCCAAGGGGTGAAGGGATTATTTTTATTTTTATTTTTATTCCTGGCATACTGGTATCATCATATGGAAACTCTGCCTGAGCTACTAATCTGCTGTGTAATGAGTTAATGCTTTCTGGTATAAAGGGTGCTAACCTGGTGGTATTCTGGAGGAGCTGAAACACAAAACTCCCTTACTCACTTCAGTATTTCACCTATTTTAGATATACTTTGACTGAAATAGCCATTTCTTCTCTCACAATTTACCTCCTGAGGCTGTATAGAAGTAAATTTTGGTATGATAACATTTGTCTGTAAGGCAGAGGTTGTTACTTTCCCCAGTACCACCATTATAAAAGGGATTGCATCCCTTCTTTGAAAATTGTTGTGTTTTATGCTGCAGATGACAAATAGGTTTTCTTTTATTTCCTTGCCAACCTCAGCTGATTGCTGCTGGCTGCCCAGAGCGTGGAGTTGAGAAGCTTCTAAGGTTGCAAGTGGGTGGATTGGAGATTTGACAGTCCTTGTGCTTTGGCGTATACTCAGTCAGATTCTGACAGATGTTTTATAATAAACTTTGGGCACAAGGGAACATTTTAGGGCCACTCCAGGCAAGGCAAGTCTGGAATAATTCACCCTTTGAATTGCTTTCTTTTAGTTGAAAATTCATTGCTTACATCCTGTATTATTCCCAGAAATGTGCTAGTTTGAGGGAAAAAAAAATGATTTACCCCAGATGTTTCTTTGTAGATAGAGATATACCTTTTGCAGAAGTCTAAAATAGCCAACAATACTAACAATTATAATACTAGCATATATTTATTGAGGAATTACTACATGCTGAACACTGTCCTAAGTGGTATATGCACATCATCTCATTTAATCTCTACAGCAACCTTTAAGGAAGGTACTGTTATTATACTCGTGGGATAGATAAGGAAACTGAGGCAATAGCTAGAATGTGGCAAAGCCAAGAATCAAACTGAGCAGTCTTAGCTCCTCTACTGCTAGAATCAGGTGCTGTTTGTATCCATGTGCTTCTGCTTTGGAGATCTGAACCTTAAAATAAAGGGCTATTATGCTCATCTCGAGCCCCATTTATCCTGCTTTGAGGCAGTGATGTTCTATAAAAGCATGTCAATTCTAATGGAGCCCAGTTTAATGGTCTCAGGATCATCACTTATGATTGACAAGTTACAACATTTAAGAAAACAAATGCACTCTGTTTCCAGGAAATTGCTAGATACAGAGATGATAACAGATGTAAGCGGTTTACAAGATCTCCGAAGGGACAGGGTTGATGTGTTTGTTTTGTTGCCTTTTGCTTTGTGCGTTCACCGGAGAAACAGTAAGGCTCCTTTCGGAACCAGTTTGGAGCAGCTGTAGAGGGGCTTGGTGTTGGGTTCGAAATCTTGACAGAACTCCCTTGCCTTCGTTCCAGTTTACACCATGTGCTAGTAGCAGGGTTCCCTGGGGACCCTGGAGCCTAGGGCTCTGGGCTTGAACTACAGTGTGGCCCCTTCCTCAGTGCTCATTTCTGTTCATAAAGGTTCAAAGACAGAATAATTATGAACTGAATTAGCTTGTCTCCCTAGGAAAAAGAAAATTGAGTCATCAGGGAACTAGATGTTGGCAGAGACCTGTCAGGAGTCAGATTACCTCCCTCTGTTCTGCATTTCTGTTTCTTTTTCCTCCCTCCTCCTCGTTTTCCTTTTTTCACTTTTAGGGTTGCCAAACATTAAATTATTCCCTGTAAACAAACGAAGCGAGATCCTCAGAGCTTTCTAATCGAAATGACAAGATTGTGGTTATTCAGTGAAAATGCAAAGATTCTGTATAATCCTGCTTATAAATGGTGAATCAAGTATGTCTCATTTTAAAAAAAAATAAATTTGTATGATAAATTGGCCTTTTGTTTCTAGATATTTGCACTAACTTTATCTTTTATAATCTCATCTGTAGGTCCCACAAAAAATGGTGATGTATATTAAAAAAAAAAGACATATGTTTACTAAAGGGCCTACCATGTGTATATATGCATTCCCATATGATACTTCATCAATTTCTCATAACCCATCAGAAAGAAATTATTATCCCTATTTTATAGATCAGGCTACTGGGGCTCAGAGAGGTTATGCAACGTGCCCAGGATTACCCAGTAGCTGATAAATGGTGAAGTCTGAATTTTAAACTAGATCTGATCTGCCTAACTCCAGAATCATTCCAAAATGTGTCCACCATGCCATGTACCTTCTATAGGATATATTGATTTAGATTACATTAGCACACTGCATACTCATTCTTACTGAGCACTGGATATATAAAAATGAGTAAGATGTGCTCTCTGCTCTCAAAAATCTCATAGTATATTAAGGGAGACTTGGTAATTATAATACAGTGTATTAGTCCACTTTACAATGGGCCAATGAGGGTCCATGCAGTCAACTTCCTGAGACAAAAGGAAAGGCAGGAAAGGTTCACCCAGGAAAAGATACAGGAAACAAGTCTTCCCTTTGCCAGGCAAAGGAGAGAGGTTGGGGGAAGATGTCTTTAACATTCTAAGCTGAGGAAAATGTAGACAAATCTCTAAAAAACAGGGGTTGGCTGTTCAGTGTGATAGGGACATGGAGTGTGTATTTGTTTCCTAGGGCTGCTGTTTGGAACAAAGTACCGCAAACTGCCTGGCTTCAAACCATAGAAATTCATTCTCTCATAGTTCTGAAGGCTAGAAGACCAAAATCATGGTGTCAACAGGATTGGTTCCTTTTGCGGGCTCTGAGCGGAGGATCTGTTCCGTATCTCTCTGCTGCATTCTGGTGACAGCCAGAGATCCTTGCCATTCCCTGGCCTGTAGGTGCATCACTCCATCCTCTGCCTTCACCTGGCATTTTCCCCATGTCTCTGCATCTTCACATGCCCATCTTCTTATAAGGACGCCTGTCATATTGGATTAAGGGCCCAGCCTACTGCAGTTATGACTCATCCTAACTAATTACATCTGTAATGACTCTATTTCCAAATAAGGTCACATTCTGAAGTACTGGGACTTAGGACATCCACATGTCCTTTTTGACAATTCAACTCCTAACAGAGTGCATGTTGAAGCTGAGAGCTGCTTATCACAGGCCATTGGTGGCATAACGGAGAACCAGGGCTTCATCCTGTGAGCAGCAGAAAGCCCGCTGAAGTCATAAGCTCGGAAATGACATCATTGATTGTTTTGGGGAAGCAACTCTGGCAACAGTGTGCGGGGAGGTGAAAGCGGGGCCAATAAGTGGCAGTCAGGCCACTTAGAAGGCATTCCAGTGTTCACTCAAAATATGATGCAGAATTATGCCAAAGAAAGAACGAAGTTTCAGAATAAAAACTTTATGCAGAAAATGTTTTCCTAGCTTTAGTTATTTATGATAGGCAAAAATCAGGAACCACCTAAATATCCAACAAAAGAAGGACAGTTAAGTCAATTATAAGCAGCCATTACACATTTGTCTTTCAAAGCATGTGATAACGTAACACAAAGCTTATATTTTTAAAATTTGTTAAAAGTAAGATATAAAGTATTCAAATAAAGTGTGATTTCAAATATATTAAATATGAATGAACACAGAAAGAAATGATGTCACAATATTAACAGTGGTTTGCTTTGGGTGGTGGTATTATGGGAAGATTTCTGTCAACTTTATTAAGGTATAATTTATATACAATAAAATCCAGCAATTTTAGGTGTATGACTTGACAAGTGATACCAAATATATATAGTCGTGAAACCATCACCATAATGATAAAGAACATTTTTGTCCTCTAGAAAGTTTCCTCATGCCTCTGCTGTCAACCTGAAATCTGCTTTCTATTACTGTAGTTTCACCTGCCCTAGAATTTCACACAAATAGAATCATTCAGTATGTGTTATAGCATTTTGTGTCTACTTTCACTACAGTTAATGCTGTTGAGTTCATTTATGTTGTTGCATACATCAGTAGTTTGTTCCTTTCTAGTACCGACTAGTATTCCATTGCCTGGATATACTACAATTTGTTTATCCACTTACTGGTTAATAGATATTTGCATTCACTTCAGCTTTTAGCTATTAAAAAGAAACCTGGAAATTGTTGGTTCTTCTAGTGTTTTTTGGGGACATTCTCCTAAAAGCCTTTGTATCTATTATCTTGGGTTAATAACCAGAAGCGGCATTGCTGAACCACGTGATAAATGAATGCCTAACTTTATAAGAAATTGTTTTCCAAAGTGGCCATACTATTTTTGCAGTCACTTCAGCATTCTGTGAAAGTTCTAGGTGTGCCACATCCTCACAAACACTTGGAATTATCAGTCTTAATAATTTTATCATGCAAGTGAATGTATAGTATTATCTCATTGTGGTTTTAATTTGCATTTCCCTAATGAGCAGTGATGTTGAACATCTTTTCATGAGCTTATTTGCAACCTGCACATCTTTGTTGGTAGGTATTTGTTTAGAATGTTTGCCCATTTGTTGTTGGGTTGTTTGTCTTTGTATTTTTAAGTTAAAAGAGTTTTTTATGTATTTTGGATAGAAGTGCTTTATCGTAAATATATTTGCAAATATTTTTTCGCTGTTTGAGGTTTGCATTTTTATTTTCTTAAGGATGTCTTTTGAAAAGCAAGAGTTTTTACTTTGGATATACTCTAATTTAAATTTTTTTTTCTGTCCATGCTTTTTGTGTTTTATTTAAAAAAATCTTTGCCAAACTCAAGGTCCCTAAGATTTTCTTCTATGTCTTCTTCTAGATAGCTTACAGTTTTAACTCATGTATTTAGGTCTATGAGTTATTTTAAGCTGATTTTTTGTATACAGTGTAAGGTAAAGGTCGGATCCATTTATTTCCATATAGACATCCAGTTGTTCTAGTACCATTTGTTGAAAAGATTATTCTTTGCCTCCTTGAATTTTCTTGGTGATTTTTGGTTGAAATCAATTGGCCATGTATGTGGATGGGTCTATATGAAGAATTTTTATTATGTTTGATGTGTAGGTATACTTTTTCATCAGTAACACACTTATTATGGCATAACAATAAGTCTTAAAATTGTATTTTTCTTTCTAAAAATTACTTTTCTACTTTAGGTTTGTTACATTTCCATATAATTTTTAGAATTAGCTTTTCAATTTCTACAAAAAAGTTGACATTTTGATATTGGGTTGTATCAATAAATCAATATGGGAAGATTGGAAACTTAATATCAAAGATTCCTATCCATGAATATCATTTAGCTTTGCATTTATTTAGGTGTTCTGTAATTTCTCTGAGTAATGTTGCATCAATTTCAACATACAAGTTTTGCATATTTTAAAAAAATTTATCCCTATATATTTAATATTTTGATATATTTTTACAAATAGTATTTTTTCTGTAATTTCAATTTCTGCTTGTTCATTGCTATTATATAGAAATACAATAGACTTTTGTGTATTGACCATATATCCTGTTCGTTACTAAACTCAATTATTAGTGCTACTAGCTTTTTTGTAGATTCCTTAAGATTTTCAACATAGATGATTATAAATCAATGTGATTTTTTTCTTTCTAATCTGTATGAGTTTTATTTCTTTCTCTTGCCTTATTACACTGGCTAGTACTTCTAGAATAATGTTGAATAGAAGTTGTGATATCAGACATCCCTGCCTTATTCCTAATCTTGAGAGGAAAGTGTTTAGTTTTTCACCATTAAACATTATAGAAATTGTAGGTTTTCATAGATGCCTCTTATTAAGTTGAAGAATTTTTCTTCTATTACTAGGGATTGAGGATTTTTATCATGAATGAGTACTGAATTTTGTCAAAAGCTTTTACTCCTGTTTTTAAAAGATGGTTAATACATTAATTAAATTGATTCATTTTCAAATAATATGATGACCTTGCATTCCAAGGAAAAATCACACTTCATCATAATGTATTATCTTTTTTAGATGTTGCTCTACTTGATTTGCTAAAATTTAGTACAACAACAAATTAGGATTTTTGCTTCTGTCTTTGTGAGTGTTATTGTTCTGTAATTTTCTTTACTTCTAATGTCTTTTTGGTATTGAGGTAATGTTGACCTTACAGAGTGAGTTAGGAAATGTTCTTTTTTCTGGAAAGTAGAAATGGTATTTTCTCTTTCTTAAAATATTTGGTAAAATTCACCAACAAATCCACCTGGGCCTGGAGCTTTTTTGGTTTTTTTGTTTTTTTTTTTGTTTGTTTGTTTGTTCCCCCCCCCCTTTTTTTTTCTTTTTTGCAGGAAAACTTATAATCGTAATCTTTTTAATAGATATAGGGCTCTTCAGGTTATCTGTTTCTTTTTGCCTTTGAAGGAGTCTATCATTTCATCTAAATTTGTGAATTTGTGAATTTATTGGCATAAATTTGTTCATAATATTTTCTTTACATTCTTTTTAATTTCTGTAGGCTCTGTTATGATGTCACATTGCTTATTCCTGAAATTGGTAATTCATGTCTTCTCTATTCCTGTCCATTCTTTCTAGAAGTTTATCAATCCTATTGATCTTTTAAAGAAACAGCTTTTGGTTTTAATGATGTTCTATTGTTTTTATGGGGTTCTTTTATTGATTTCTATTGTTATATATTTTCTTCTTCAAGCTTACTTTGCATTTAATTTGCTTTCCTTTTTCTAATTTCTTAAGGTGAATGTCTAGTTATTGATGTGAGATCTTTGTTATTTTCATGCATAAGAGTCTAATGCTGTATGTTCCCCCTAGGCACTGCTTAGCTGTATCATCCATTTTCATTTTTAATTAGTTCAAAATATTTTTTGAACTATGGTTTTGCTTTCCACAGTTTCAGTTACCCACAGTCAACTGCAGTCCAAAAATATTAAATAGAAAATCCTAGAAATAAACAATTCATAAGTTTTAAATTTTGCACTGCTCTGAGTAGCATGATGAAATCTCACACCATCCTTCTCCATCTGTCTCAGGACATGAATCATCCCTCTTCAGTGTATCCATGTTGTATACCTTACCTGCCCATTAGTCATTTAGTAGCTGCCTTGGTTATCAGATCAACCTTGCAGTATTGCAGTGTTTGTGTTTAAGCAGCCCTTATTTTACTTAATAATGCTGTCAAAGTGCAAAAGTAATGATGAGATTCAGATATGCCAAAAAGAAGCTAAAAAGTGCTTTGTTTTAGTAAGAAGGTAAAAGTTCTCAACTTGAGAAGGAAAAGAAGAAAGAAAAAAAATCACTTGCTGAAGTTGCTAAGTTCTGTGGTAAGAAGAACTCTTTTATTTGTGAAATTATGAAGAGAGGAAAAGAAATTTGGTCATAATATAGAGAGAGTTAGATACCATCTGTGGTTTCAGGTATCCAACGAGGGTCTGAAATATATTCCCTGTGAATAAGGGGCAACTACTATATATTCTGCTGTTAGTTGTAGTGTTCTGTAAATTTCAATTGAGTCTACTTGGTTTGTTATTTTGTTCAGGTTGTCTATATTCATACTAATTTCAACCATGTTTGTGAATTTGTCCATTTTGACATTCATTTCTATTAGTTTTTGCTTCATGTCTTTTAAATTGTTATGTCTTTTTGATAAACACTTTCCTTTGTCATTATGAAATTTCCCTCTTTATTCCTGGAAATATTTCTCATTCTCAAGTGTACTTTGTCTGATATTAATATTGCTGCACCAGTATTTCTCAATTTGGGTTTGTATGGTATATCTTTTTCCTTCCTTCCGCATTCAAGCTATCTGTGTCTTTAAAGTAGGATTTTATAGACAGACAATAGTAGGGTCTTGGTTTTTTGTCTAATCGAAAAAACTCTGTCTTTTCATCAGACTGTTTATAACATTTACATTTAAGGTAATTATTAATATATTTGATTTAAATATGCCATCTTTTTTATTTGTTTTGTACATGTCCCATCTGTCTCTGTCACATTTTCCCTCTATTTCTGTCCCTTTTTGGATTAATTGGGTATTTTAATAATTTGATTTTATATCTACTCTTTACTTATTACCTGTACTTCTTTATTTTAATTTTATTGTGGTTGTTCAAGGATTAATAATATATACCTTTAATTTACCACCACCTACCTTCAAATAATATAATGTACTTCAAATGTAGTAAAGGACTGGAAAAAGATACAGTTCACTTTTCACCTTTTGTCCATTGTGTTATTGTTGTCATATATGTATGTTACTATTTAATACTATTTTTTGTCATATATTTTACTTCTGTTGTTGTCATATATTTTTGTATATATGTTATAAACCTCTCAATAATATTTTGGCTTTAAGCAGGTGATTATCTGTTAAGGAGATTAAAATAAAAGCAAATTACTTTTTGTTTACCCATGTAATTACTGGTTTAAGTGCTCTCCCTACCTTTTTCTATATGGTATCATTTCCTTCTACCTAAAGAACTTCCTCTGAAGTTTCTTATAATACGGGTCTGCTGGTGGTGAATTTTCTCAGCTTTTTTGTTTTAAAAAATATCTTTATTTCACTTTAATTTTTGAAAGATATAGTTGCTGGATGTAGAATTCTGGGATGTAGAAATCACTTTAATTTTTGAAAGATATTGTTGCTGGGTGTAGGATTCTACTTTCAACACTTTAGAGTTGAGGTCTTCAACCAGGAGTGATTTTTGCCTCTCAGGAGACATTGGACAATGTCTAGAGACATTTTTGGTTGTCATGACTAGGAAGAAAGAGTGCTACTGGCATCTAGGTGAACTTCGTTCGTGGGTAAGTTAGGTAGTAAAACATGATGGAAGTGAAGGTAGAAAAGGAGGAGGAAAAAGCCTGCAAAACTCTGTCTTACAAGTAAAATTAATAACATTTCAGAGTCTGTGGCTTGCAGTTGCTCTAAGATCTGTCAGGGAAGTAATACACAGGTTACTTCATCTCCATGCCATGTCTCAATGTCCAGGTGACTTCATCACTTTTCTCTGTGCCAAAGTGCCTGTATTAGTTTAAGATAAGGTTGAGCCACTGTCAAAGACCTAACATCATGCAGTGGCTTTTAAAAAACACAGAAGTTAATTTCTTTCATGTGTAAAAGTGTGAGGCCGGCCAGGCTGGCAGACAGCCCTGATCCGCATAGTTATTCAGGGACACATATTTCTAGGAAAGAGCTATTTGCCATCCCCCCAGACCTTGTCATAATCTTCATGGTCTCACTGGGCCACCTGGGTTCTACCCATTCAGAAGGGGAAAGGGGATATGGAAAAAGCATCCATCCAGTGTTTTAAAAGCAGTTAGCAGTCAAGTACTCCATGTCACATCACTTCTGCTCATATTCCACTGGTGAGACCTGTCCTTTGGCCACATCTAACTGCAAGAGTATCTGGGAAATACAGTATATATAGGGAGTTATGTTCTCAGCAACAATCCTTTTACTGTGGGTGAAGGCAGGAATGAATCTTAGAGGACAGCTGATAGTCCTGCCACAGGTTTCATGCAACCAAATAATGGCTGTGGTAGTTAGAACAGAATCATACTTTTATTGCAAGACAAAAGAGAATCATAATAAGTTTCAAACTTTGATATTATTAAGTTATTGTTTATTTAACTCGCACTGATGCATGAAGCATTCAGAAGATATAGCTACATGTTCTTCAAACTTATACCTTAATTTCTTATAAAGGTGTGAAAATATTTAGAAAGTTGAGAAAAGAGTAATTTGCCACATTTGCTTTCATTCTCAGGACAGCATTTCATTTGTACATTTACTGAACCTCCATGGGTGCCAGTCACTTTGCTACACTCTTGGAGTATAAAGACAGCTAAGATACAGCCCTTATTCCCAAGGAGCCCACAGCTAGTGGTAGAGATGATCAAGGTTTTAGGTTCTATTGTTTGTTTGTTTGAATGCTGAATGGTGTGATCAAAGCCGACCTAGCTCTGTGCTAGGTTTGCACAACTCAGAATAGGCACAGAGAGAGAGGGTTCAAAGGGAGTAGGTACAGAACACATAGGGCTAAAGCTGAAAGTGAGAGTAGGAGTTGACCAGATGGACCCAAATAGGGGAAAACATTACAAGCTAAGGAAATAGTGTGGGTAAAACTGAAACTGTATGAAACAACTCACGTGTGAAACTGCTAGTGATTTAGCGTGGTGGTGAGGGTGCAAGTCAGGACAGGGAGAGTTGGGCACAAGCAGGGTCATTAGGCCTTGCATCCTGAGCTGGTGACAGGGATTTTATTCTATAGGTGATGTGACTGCCCTGATTCTCAGGGCACCCGGTTGGATCTGGATTTAGAAAAATCATTAGCAAGATGCAAAGATAGATTGGAATCTAAGAAGTTTAAGTGCTAGCAATAAGGTCAAGCCTTCTGATGCTTCAGCTGAGAAAATTCTTGCAAAAAGAGTTCCACATATCAAAAAAAACTTGACAAAACTCTTAGGAATTTTATCTTTTGAGAATCCATCCATAAAATAAATACACTTTTTAATCAAACTTATCATACTGCTGGGTGGTATAAGAGAAAGATATATATAACATAGAGATATATATATAACAAATGTATATATAGCATAAGCCAACTTTGAAGGAGACAAAGAAGAAAGTGTGAGCTTATAACGTAAGGCAGCGTATAACTAGGCACACTCAAAGGACAAGGGGCTCCCAGGGATCTGGGTATTTAGGGAAGGGAATTTAAATCATGGAATTGGAGCTTTGCCTAGAAAAGAAATGACCTATCTCACTTTGATTACATTTCATAGGTGAAAATAGAAATGGATTCTTCTTCCTCAAATGCATGGGTATTTTCATACAACAACACTCTAAGAGAATGGCAAATGCAATTAATTTCTTCTTCCCATCCTCCCAAGTTCTAGAATGAAACAGAGGAGAGGATTGTTAGCCAAAGAGAAGAGTGCTAGGGTTCGAATATTTATGTTCCTTATTTGTTGACATTCTACCCATCCTCCAAGGTAATAGTATTATGACGAAGAGGGGCATTTTGGAGGTGATTAAGCCAGAGTCCTTGTGATTGGATTAGAGCCTTTATTAGAGACCCCAGAGAGCTAGCTAGCCCCTTCCACCATGTGAGGGCACAGCTGGAAGGTGCCACCTATGAACCAGAAAGCGGTCCCTCACCAGACACCAACTCTCTGGTGCATTGATCTTGGACTTCCCAGCCTCCAGAACCACGAGAAATAAATTTATATTGTTTATAAGCTACCCAATCTATTGCATTTTGTTATAGCAGCCTGAACAGGCTAAAACAGGTAATTAATGGTTAGGGTCATTCTCCCCTCCTGGCAGGGGTCAGCACATGCTGAGGAGGAAAAAGGTGATGGAATAATTTGACAGCCACTGGCTCATCTTAAAAGTTAGTTCCTTCAAGCAAGAACCACAGACGAGTTGGTAGGACTTAGTGGGAGCAGCAACTGCCAGTAACATAGACTAGATGTGTATACTGTGGCCTGTGGCTGCCCCAAAAGTCCTCCATCAAGCATCTCTGTGTCCATGGGTACCTTCCTGACTCTTATGGAGAATAGCCACACATTCAAGGACTGGGCCGCTTGTCTCTTCAAGGTTGGGGACCCTCTAGAGACCAAAGAGAAAAAGTCTTTATAAAGTAGCATTTGCTTGAGGGGCCAGAGGATCTAGTAAAGGAATTGTACCAGGGACACTGTGCAAAGATAAGATAACTTGGTGAGGCAGAGGGCAAGTGTGCAGAAAGCCCTGCTTACCGGGTTGGCCTTTGGCTGGCATCTGGGAACTTGGATTTCAGGAGAGTTTCCACCGCTCTAATGGCTAAGGATAACTCATTGTACATAAACTACATACATGAACAGTGTGATTTATGCTTTCCTTCTGGGACTCTGGGATTTTAGTACATGCTAGGCAGAGGGTACCCACGTGACGAGCCCCCAATAAAAACCCCGGGCACTGAGTTTCTAGTGAGCTTTCCTGTTAAACAACATTTCACGTGTGTTGTCACAACTCGTTGTGGAGGAGTGAAGAACATCCTGTGTGACGCCACTGGAAAGAGGACTGTTGGAAGCTTGTGCCTGTTTCCTGCAGACCTCGCCCCATGTGCCTTTTCTTTTACAACCTTTCACTATAATAAATCTTAGTCATCACTACAACTGTATTCTGAGTCGTATGAATCTTCCTAGCTAATCATCGAACCTGGGAATGGGCTTGGGGATCCCTGAGACAGCAAGACTCCCAGGAAGGACTCCAGTACAAACTAGCTACTCAGTGCTGGCAGTTTTGTAACCCCCAATGTGTATATTTATTTTAATTGCCGTCTTCCAGAATTAAACACTTGATTGTGCCAGGTGTATCTTTCTTAACAACTGTAAGTATTCCGATTTTTCAGATTTTGGAAAGGTACTAAACATACCACATGTTATGAAATATCCCAGTAGGTCTGGGGAAGGACTCATACTCAAATACATCAATATGGCTGTTTTTGACACATGAACAGTCTCACTAAGTGGAATAAATAAATGGAGACTCTAAGTAGCCTCACATCAGTCCAGGTCAGAGCTCCCACCAGATGCATTTGTGCCAAATTTAGGGAAAAAAAGTTAGAATTTTTAGAGCATTTTAAATTTTAGCATTCCAGGTAAGGGAGTATTCTTATCAGGAAATTAAGGATTAGAAAAGTTAATTGATTTGCCAACCACTTGTATTTGAGTTGAATTTCAAATTTAGGACTGTCTAGGCCACATGCCAGAGAACTCTTATCTATTACTTTAGACTGTCTTTCTCGTTACTTTTAAAATTGTGTCTTCAATGTCCGAATGCTACTAATGAGGAAGTAGTGTGAAAATAAAGGGGAATGAAAAAGAAGAAAGTAATTATCTTTCTTTGGAATGGGTGTTTGGGTATTTGCCTTTCCCTGATGAAACTTATGCCAAATATATAACAAATGTTTGCCTACTGTAAGTCTAACTGTACATCAAGACCCAAAAGAGCTAGATCCACCAGTTCTCTCTCCTGGGGTGTCTCTGTGATATCCCTAGTTGTTGTCATCCCCAAAAGGAGAGAGTGTGTGTCTGTGTGTCCCTTCATTGTGCCTTTCAAGGCAGCAGGAGTGTGTCTTATTTTTTCCTCTCTCTTTTATTGCATAATGCTCAATAATTGATTTAAGTAGATTTTTTTTAATTGAATTGAGTAGAAAGTTATTTTGGCTGATTGAGGATAACTCCCAGATTTCTCTGTGTGGGGAGGCCAGCTAGCTCACACTTCCTGGAAAAAGTTCTTAGTAGACACCTTTGCCTTCATTGTGGCAACAAAGAGATGGTTTGGAGAAAAAGAGAAGCAACAGGACTCCTTCTTCCAATAAAATACCTTCCTTCCATAAAATAGTAAAATATATTTTACACAGGTATTTTCTGTGAGCAGGATTTGGGGAACAAGAAGTCACTACCAATCAGACACATGTGAACTGCTAAGTTTGTTTTGTTTTGTTTTGTTTTTTTTTTTTGCTTTTCCGCTTCTCCCATTGCTTTTAAAAATGAATACTCTATCAGTTAGAAAGATGTTTGTAACCGAGTTCTCTGTGTTCTTACATCCTAGGAGCTTTGTTATTCTAATAAGTCTGTTCTGCCTCCACTTGCAAACCAGCTTAATTTAATTCTAAATGAAATCTCTCATTTTTCATTATGTTTGATGCAAGCTTAGTAATTCTCAGAAAATGGTCCTCGTTAAATGAAGTTTAGCTAGAAATTCTGATATTCTGGGATACTTACACAAACAGCTGTCATTCTTTGCAATGGCTTCATTATTCAGTGACACAGTTAATAGCCTTGTTTTACTTTTATATGAAATTGTCTGTGTCTTTCTCTGCTTCTTCCAGCAACAGTTTTCCTGGAGTTCTGGAAAAGACGTCGAGCAGTAATTGCGTATGACTGGGATTTGATAGACTGGGAAGAAGAGGAGGTTT
>RJWJ010028710.1:0-21244 GCA_004363605.1 Indri indri | reverse complement strand
TAGCCTGATGCCATTAGGTAGTAAGATGATAAACCAAATGATTTCATGTCTCTCTGCTTTAGGGTTTTTTTTCCTTTACTTTTAAAAAACAATTTTATTTAGGTGTCTTTGCAAAATGCTTCAATCTTAGGAAACAATAGGAAGTTTCCTGTAAGGATAAGCAAACATAAACCCCAAACTGCCTGATTTCTTAATGGATGCGCAGGGAGGGAAGTTTGTTCCAAAGCAGCATGATTAGCAAGATTAGGAATCTGAATAGCTTTACACAGAACCCAGCCATAAAGAGGATGTGGCTGGAAGGTCAGGTGCTGGCAGGACCAGACTCCCTTTGAAGGTTCTAGGGAAGGATCCTTCCTTCCTTCTTCCAGCTTCTGGTTGCTCCAGGCATTCCTTGGTTTGTGTCTACATAACTTTAATTTCTTTCTCTGTCTTTGCAGGATCCTCTCCTCTGTGTCTTGTATCTATCTCTTATAAGGACACCTGTCAATGGATCTCATCTCTAAATCCTTAATTATCTCTACAAAGACTTTTTTTCAAATAAGGTCATATTCATGAGTTCTAGGTGGTTGTCTTTTGGGGGTTGAAGGGGAACCATTCAAGACACTACAGCATTTTGCAACTTCTCTGTATACTTCTAACGACTTCATTCTCCTAGTATTTTTGTTTCAATACCCAAGAATGGGAATCTGATTTGTCACAGTCCACTTTCTGCTCAAACCCAGATGATAAAAAAACTGCCAGTTCTGGGTTCAGATTCTCTCTCCCCAGTGCATTCAAATGTGACCAAGGCACAGCGTCACATATCTAACAAGACTGCTGAGGCTAGGACCTTCCACGGTGCCTGTCAGCAGGGTAACGTCCCTTCAAAAGGGCTATGGCT
The DNA here is from genome assembly GCA_004363605.1 of Indri indri. Taxonomy (NCBI): domain Eukaryota; kingdom Metazoa; phylum Chordata; class Mammalia; order Primates; family Indriidae; genus Indri; species Indri indri. The sequence goes on along the minus strand of RJWJ010028710.1, from coordinate 20,364 downwards.
TTGGCATCCTGACATAACTGATAGAGTGTTTGTCTAGTCCACCACAGTCAGAAATGTCTTCCTAGTAGGGACTGTCTCCTTACACTTTGTAATCCCGGTGTTTACAATATTGCCTTGTATATATTATAGGTTTAATACAAGTTTTTCAAAATGAAACATTAAAGAGTAATTCATTCGTGGATTTAATTAACATTTCTTAGTACCTACTACATGCTGGATGGTGCAGGTAGATACTATGGTTAAGATTATGCCTATTCAAGTACATTCCACGCCCTCACAGAGTTTTTAGACTTAAAGAGGAGGAATACATATAATCATGCAAATGACCAATTTTAATTGTAGTAAATTCTGTGAGGATTATCTGTCTCCATAGAACTGAGGCTTTGCTTTAGAAGACAAATTTCTGACTTGAATTTGGTTCTTCATATAGCTTTTCTAGAGGGAGAAAATATATTCAGTAGTAGATGTGATGATCTTGGTCCACTTGACAGTTCTAGTTATCGTGGTAAATTAATAACATGACATTCTGGTGTACATATTAGTCTCTGGGAACATGGCTAGCATGTTTCCACTCATTGCCACCAGTGCCATGGACATTTTGTCATGATAATTCTTAGTTGTGGGGACAATCTTGTGCATTATGGGATATTAAGTAGCACCTATGGCCTTGACTCACTAGATAACAGCAGCACACACCCCACCTCTCATGACAAACAAAAATGTCTCCAGATATTGCCAAATTGGGCTGGGAAGCAAAATTGCCCCCAGTTGTGAATCATTGCTATGAGAACAATTCATGCAATCTGAATTATTGAATTAGGTGAAAATGAGAAATGCAAAGCCTCCAGCTCTATGAACAAGGGTCATGGAATCACATTACGAAGACCAGCTATGGGCCCACACTGCATTCTTGTGGTTGCAAAATAATGTGTCTTTAGTTAAGAGGATATAGGGGCTCATTTAAATCAGTGTGTAGCATTTTAAGTGATTTACTTCTCTTATTTACAGCCAATTTGCCAGAAAGGGGGCACTGGAGTTTAATATAATTTTTTGTACCAGGAGAATTTCGCTCAATAATTCCTGTTTGCTTAATTGATACAAGAGACTTTTTGAGACCATAGGATCTTTTGCAAGATAGCATGCTTTAGATATTTTACCTTAAATGTGTATATGTATCTAGGTGGGGGTCTGTGTGTGTACACACACGTGTGGGTCTACCTTGATCTTCACCTTTAGAAATACTCTGTTACAAAAATATAGACTGAAGCAAACCCCTTACAAAACATATTTTCTTTATTCCTTATTTTATATCAATCCTTGTATCAATAGCCATCTATTTTCAATGTTTTTATTTATGTAATAATCTTTCATTCTGAATTAAAAATAAATAATACATATCATTATTTAAAAATCAATAATTAGATATCATTAAAAATAAGTTGTATGTAGTCAGAAGATCTGGGTTTGAATCCTGTTTCAAATTGGTGTGTGGCCACTATAATCTTGTTACATCACTATTTTTAGCATCATTTTTTAAAAGACCTTCAATTACAAGAGAAAAGCAAAATCTTTAATTAAAAGATAAAATTAATGGCAAGTGTCATGAATTCTCAAGATGAAGATTATGAACATGACAAAATGGCAATGTGCAAAATTATATCTATTTGAACATGAGAGAGAGAACTCACTGTAAGTGGACACCTGCATCCGGTGTTTGACACAAATACATGGCATGCATAGCCCCCACATTCAAGCTCTATAAATGCACTATGTCAAAAACAAATCTACATGAAAGCCAAGGATTTAAAACTACAAAGGACAAATGGCTCATTAAATGCCAAAAACCTAATCATCACTGTTGCAGATAACAGGTGTTTCAGGTGAAGGTCCATGTTTCAAGAGTACCGTAGAACATGACATTAGTGTTCATTCCCACCGATTTCAACGGGAGAGCCACCTTTTAAAAGAATTAAGGAAATAAAATTTTTTTAAAAAGAAAAAAAAAAAAAGCCTGATCTCTGCTTAAAATGTAGGTTAACTCTTGCAGAGGATGCTTTTACTTCTCATGAATCACACCTGACCACCAAGGTTCTCTGTATATTTCCTAAGAAATGAGTTGGAATTGCACCTGCACTGCACATTTCTCCCTCATTAAACCCTTCTTCATCCATGGAAAACTGATTGCTGCTTACCCTGCCCCTCCTGGGTGGCTTGGAGAACTTTAATGGGGTGGAATCACATAATAACCTAGCATTCCCTGGTCTGGTGAACAAACTGCACATACTGAACAAACAGGGGCAAATGCTCCTCCAAAGGGCTGATGAGTACATTTGCGGTTTAATTTAAGGCTGCCCCGGGGTAGCTTTGCCGTCTCATCTGGCCTCTTAATGTTTGTGTTACCACAGAATCAGACTGATGCTTTCCTTTAGTCTGGGACTGTGGCTTCCAAGTCACAGAAGAACGAAAACTCCCTCCTGATGTTCATCTGAAAACTTACAACTCAGCTTCTGAGTCACTGGCTTCCATGACAATTGTCATTCCCATTTCTTAAACCATTTGCAAAACAGCCCTAGGAGGCTAACATGAAAAGTATATTGTTGTGACGTCCCTGCCCATGGCTGCCTATAGCAGTGAAGTGGATTTTGTCCCTTCAGGTCCTATGTGTCAGAAGTATTTGACAATTTTAATGGGCCTTTAAAAATTCATAACCTTATCTGTCATTTATTGAGCACATACTGTATGTCAGGCACTGCAGCTAAGCGCTTCACATAATTATTCATTTAATACTTACAACTATTATGAGACAGGTATTATATATATCATGTCAAGGTCTTGCATATGAGGATTGAACTAACTTTTTCTAATTTGGTTGCAAATGATAGTAATTTCCTTATGTTTGTAATGTTTTTATAGCATTTACATATAGGCATTTTATTCTTACTTTAATCTGTGAAGATTAAATACAGAGCTATTACATCATTTCACAAAGCAGGGAACTAAGTCTCAAAAGTTCTAAGCAACTGGGCAGCACAAGTGGAAGTGTCTTCTCTAAAATCTAGGTACTCTTTCTCCTGTTCCATTATAAATAGAAGAAAATCTCCTTGACTCACAAAATATATAATGACAATCAAGCATGAGCTTAAAATACCCTGAGGGAACAAAGACCTGCATTTTCCACTGCCAACTTCTTCATTGATTTTTATTTTAGAACTGCAGTCAGCAAATCCAGCCCACCACCTATTTTTGTAAATAGCGTTTTATTGGAACACCATCACCCCCTTTTGTTTATGTATCATCTGTGGCTGATTTTGTGCTAAAACTACAATCACAGTGTTGAGTCGTTGAGACACAAAAATGCATTGCTTACAAAGCCTAAAGTATTTACTATCTGCCACTTTTTAGGTAATGATTTCCAACTCCTGTTCTAGATTATAAAGATGTTCTCCTCTCTTTATATTTGGCTTAGTTATAATTGTGAATATACTTTTTTATTATTACTAGGCAACATTAAGATAGTGTCAGTCCTCATAATACAAATGGAATGAGTTCTGAATTTGCTTTGCATGTGAATCATTTATTATCAAAAATTCATTTCCCGAAGGAGCAGCAGTTTGTAGATTTCCCTCTGGTTAAATCTTCCATCTCTCAGCACCCTTCTCTTTCTGGACACACACACACATCCTGATCTGTAGCTAACTGAAAGTCACAGGTGCTTCAACCACCTGTGCTGTGGATTCTGTGCCTCATGCATCTTGGTGACCTCTTCCTTCACTTTCCTCTCTGTCTCCTCTATTTTTAGCCTATTTGTTCTTTCTCAATAATGTTTAAACAGGTTCAAATATCCCCTGACATAAATAAGATTGCTTAGGTTCTCTCTTCCGTTCTAGCTACCACTTTGTTCTTTCTCCTGTCTTCATAAGTAAGCTCCTAGGAAGACTCGTCTACAAATAATGCTTTGTTAGCATTTACTCCTCAATCCGTTGCCTCTGACTTTTTGTCCACAGCACAGCACGTTTGGGCATACAAGAGTAGGTGGATGTGCGTGTGCATGCACACAGACACACATTGACACACACAAGCACACACGGAAATTGTAAATTCCCATAACTTCTTTAGGATTGATTCGTAACAGTGGAATTGCTGTGTGAAAGGGTTTGGAACATTTTAAGCCGTCCAGAAAAGCTGTGCTGCTACTTCTGCAAGCAGTGAGCAGGTGCGCTTACCTCTCAGGTCATTGCTGACAGTGGCATATTATCATTTCAAAAAACTTAGCTAATAGGACAATGAAGGATATCCATTGTTGCAATGTTAGATTAATTTGGGTTTTCTTTGATTGCTCATAAACTTTTATATATATTAATGGATTTATTGGTAGAGGGTGGAGATCCAATTTCTAGTACAAGTTCTTCAGATATTTTTTAACATAAACCAATTTTAAAATAAGCCAGCATTTTAAGTAATTGTGAATTTTTTTGTTCTAAACAAATTGTAGAAAAAGTTTATCTGAAATAAAGATGGCCACGAATCTGAATAAGTGTGATATATTAACTTAAGAAAATATCAAGAAATAACTTCAAAGATTTGTGAAAATTTTGACTCTCTGAAATACTAGAATTCTAAACAAAATTTTTCAAAATTATAAAAACCAATGGGATTACTTCATGTAATATCTCTCCCTGAAGAAGATAAACAAAAAAATATGAAAACTAAAATAGAACAATTATAATTTAGCACCATGAAGTAACTTTCTATTTTTTTCACAAATTCTTTCACAATGTATGCTTGAATAAAAGCATATTATTAAAAAATTAAAAAGCTTATTAAAATACTTTTGATTATTTCACACTCTTTGTTAGAGACTGTGAAACTGAGCAGTTAATTCAATTTAGATAAGAATTAAAACATGATAGAAAGTGGTGAAAGTATTTCAGTTATCTTGCTAATTAGACAGTCTAATGTTAGACACACCAAAGCAATAATCTTACGGTCTTTCTGTACAAAATAACTGAAACCATGCAGGGGTCATTTGCCACTGCTGAGACGTAAATACAAACTAAAATATAAATAAAATACATAGAAATATCTTGGTTTTAGGGTTAAGGTTTGATGATAAATTTGGTCTTGATGACTAAATATGACTTAAAAAAATCTTATGAAGAAAGATGTAAGACTCCTTTTGTGTACCCGTGATGTCTGCTAAGTTAATTAAAGAGCAAATCACAGCATAGCACATTCTGAGAAATAATCAGTAAGTGCCGCTAAAGAGCAATCCTGGGGGACACATCATACCACAATATTTTTAAAAAACAAATGGTTTTATTTGACCCCAGACTAACTTATGCATTTTGATGGTTTATATATTCACCTTCTCCACTAAACTGAATTCTTATGACTCTATGTACCTAGGATGGGGTCTTGCACATGTTAAGTGTTTAAGAAATGATTGTTGAATGAATACATTTCTCTTTTGTGATAATTGACCCTTGAAGAGGTTTTTAAGCTAACAAAGTTAAATTTGTGTTATGTGCGCAATAATGTGCTTTTTCTTTTTGACAATTACGCAAAGTGTTATAATTTAGTTAGAACATTAACAATCTGGGTCTGAACTGATGTGCATTTTTACAGAAACATTTTATAATATATGTCATAAGGCTTAAAGTATTATATAATATTTGGCCCTGGAATTCTGCTTCAGTGAATATATTCTAAGAACAACATAAAGATTTATGTAAAAATTGATTATAAAACAACATATTTAGGAAATACAAAAAATGTTTTAAAATTATCTTCTTTTCTTCTATATGACAGTAAACAATACTACCATTATGGGTTATCACCAAGGCAATTGAACACAATGGAATGGGCTAGTCTTAAGAATTATAAAATTGAAGAGTTTCTAGGTTTAAAATTTTAAGACAATTGGCAAAAACGAGCAAAATTCATCTATTTCTGGACACCAGGGCATCATTTGGTAGAGGGGCACTCGATCACCCCTTCATTCATTTTACCCAGCACACATTTATCTACTGAGAGTCTGCTATGTGTTGGGCACTGTGCTAAATGCTAAGAGACAAGAATCATTTATATAGGAACATGGAGGGTCTTGCCTATTATACAAAAGACTTAGTAGTGTATGCTGTAGGCAATGGGGCAGAATAATAATATGCTTAGATTCCAAATTTAAAGAAGATTACTACGGTTACACTACAGAACATGGAGTGGGTAACAGGCAGGCTGGAGCAAGGAAGTTCAGTTAGAAGACTCTTAAAATGGTCCAAGCAAGGGTGCACTGAAAACCTGGGATAAAACAGTAGCCATAAATACCATAAACACTGAAAGAGGAAACAGATAGGAGGGCCAAAAGAAAAGAGCCTCCTGTCTTTTCCAAGGACAGTGGTGAATAGAATAGATTATAATATTTGAAACTGTAGAATTTAAAAGGCAAAGACGGACGTCCCTGAAGAAGGTCTATAGTGGCACAGAAGCTGCTGTCCTGGTCTGCCGGGCCAGGCTGCCTCTCATCCTTCAGGTGTGGATTGTCCCTGCCATGCATGTAAGCGACAAACGCAACTCTCTGAACGAGCGAGCACGTGCAACCATTGGAATGTGTATACATAGTTAGTAGCAATTAATTACGTTTGCATTTGTTTAAGTAATTGTTCAAATGGGTATGCCCTCTCAGTTGTTATTTGAGGGGTGATTTTCTTCCCCTTAATACTTAATCCCAACACAAAGATCTCAAAAGTAAAATACAATATCATTGTTCTTTGTTTTTCTTTAACTATGAATTATGTAGCATAAAATTTGGATCATTTTCCCAAACCAAAATTAGCAATACTTAGGAATAAAACTTCAAGTGTATAGGAGATCTAACCTGGTAACCTTTCTTGGTGTGCATCAGTCAGCATAATCAATACCTGGCAGTGATGCCTCCTTACAAAAAATTCCCTTTGCCTTCTTAGTAGGCTATGACCTCTTCCTAACTTTCCTTTCCACACTCTGTTGTGTCCCCATATGGCACTCTTTTGCCAGCTGCTACGAAGAGTCTCTGTTAAAGGCCAAAGACTTTGATTACTAGGTAAACATGGTAGCTTTAAATTACACTTTTCTCTCCCATTGCCTTGAAGAATTTCACAACAATTCTTCCCAAGTGTTGTTTCACCTGAGTTTTATCCCAAACCACAGGTGCTTGTTGAACTATCTTCTTTTTGTGAATATTTTAATCAATCAAATAAGAATTCATGTAAATAATGAGCATGCCACTAAATATATTAATAATACACTGCAGTATCAATTTGGTTTTTGTTCTTTCTTGAAAGAATGTGAACTATTTTTTTTTTTTTCCTGTAATTCTATTCTGAGAAAGGAGCTAAATGAACTGTCCTCTTGTTGCTCTCGCTTCCTCTGGGTGTCCTTGGGTTGCAACCTCAAAAAACAGACCACTCTACTCAAGAACTATTTTGGATGTGGAGATGGTAAAATAGCTCCAGATAGAGGTAAGCAAAGGAACTTAGAAAGGGGAGAGGTTATAAGATGGGTGGTTGTCCAACCTCAGGGAAAAAGCAGCCATGGCTCCCAGGTAAGGGCTGGGCTCAGGTGTTATTATTATTGGTTTTTAATATCTCTTCATGGTGAAGATATATTTGGCCTACTGTGGCACCTCCAAGTGGTTAGTTAAGTGACTGCAGGATGGCCATAAAAGATAGCTATTAAACTCTGTGGTTTTAAAGAATTTTGCCTGGAGGATCGGAGTTTCAATAGATGACAGAGAACTAGTTTCAGCAATATCACCTTGTAGCAGAGAGAGCAAAGGTAACTATGGTAAACACCACAAAATAAGGGTCAGACCTTTCCTGTTTTCTGAGCAGGACAGAAGCTTTCTGAATATTTATTCAACTAAAGGAAGAATTAAAAGTTCTCCCAGACTTGGCTGAGTTTGAAATTCTTGCTGTTGTGTTTAACTAGAGCTCTGAACAAGTTATAACATTAACATGATTAAGAACAAATAAATAATGTAATGTTTTCCACTGGAGTGTTATGAAGTGAATTTATAACCACTACGACTTTATAAATTCTAACTTCTCATACTTCAACCATCTCCATGAGAACAGGGATTGTTGCTATTGTATGTTATAAAATACCTAGATTCCTGCACACATATTCATTAAACAAATGAGTAAATCAAATCATATGGAACAAATCGGGACTTCTTGTATCAAAAGTCCTTTTTATTTTGATATGTATAGAATATCTGATTTGTACATCCGTAGTTTCCCCAGTCCCTTTGGGCTGCTATAACAAAATAGAGTGGACCACTTATTACAAATGGAAATTTATTTCTTCGGTTCTGAGGACTAGAAAGTCCAAGATGCCAGCAAGATTTAGTGCCTGGTGAAAGCCTCCTGGTTCACAGATCATGTTTTCTCTGTGTGTCTTCACATGGAGAAAAAGACAAGGTGGTTCTCTGGGGCCACTGTAGTAAGAGCATTAATCCCATGACTAATTACTTCTCAATAGCTCCACCTCCTCATATCATCACCTTGGGGGTTAGGATTTCAACATATGAATGTTGGAGGACACAGACATTCAGACCTTTACAAAGGTATTTGGGATTTTTTAAATATTTAGGATTTAAAGTTCTCCGTCAGTTATCCCCTTTAGCAGTTCTAATCCACATAGAGAAGACCACGTAAATATGGAACTAGCACATAGCCCAGACGCAACTGGCCTGTAATTGTATACCTCTCTCTCCACCCTTTGCATAACGTAGAACAAGTTTCAGAGCTTTATAGCATCACCTGCTATAAAAATATATCTCGCAAACCACTATGACCAGTAGAGATTTTAATATCCATTTGAGAGCAAATGAAGGGAGGGTTCATTAAATAGTACCAGGAATCTCCCTCTGAGAAAATCCTCATCAGACAAGGACATCTTCCATTCCTTCCTGGTCTTCCCCTCCTCTCTTCCTCCCGCTCCTCAATCTCCCTTCATATTACTCAAAGACATTGACGTCTGCTCAGGTCCCTCCAATTTTGTTTTGATATCCAAATACCTATCGCTTCACACTGTGTTCAACTATGGGAAACCATATTGTATTGAAGACAGCTTTGCACCAACGAGAGAAAAAAATCCATTGATGTGAACCTTCCTTACGAGAGTGTGTGAACATGTTTGTTGGAGTGAGGATAAAGGTGGTTGTGAATAAACAGATATTTTTTTTCCTGTCACAACACCTTTCTTGTCACATGTGCAATTTAAACCTAGACTATTTTTTTATGCTAGTCCCGTCAGCTTCTCTTTAGAGCAGCCTTTCCTTTCTATTGTCTCTTCTCTGCTTAGCAGTTTGTACTTTCCACTGCCACACATTCTGCTGCAGAAAGCAATTTAACATCTTTTTTTCCTCTTTAATATTACAAATCCCTTTTGAATAGCGCTTATGACAAAAACAATTTTTTGAATAGAGAGAGAGCATCAGTCTCTTCACAAGTTAGATTTTATTCTGAGAATGAAAAAATCAAGTTATAATCCCAAACTATGCCTTATCTACTGTACTTGTCAAGGTTTTTTAGTTGAAGGCAACAGAAACTAACTCTGGAGGATTTGAACAAAGACGGCATTTTCTAAGAGCTAATTGTGTTAGCTTACAAAACCTGCAAGATGCTTTCAAATACTAGCTCAGAAAACCAGAGAAACAATGAAAGCCTAGACAGTCAGAATCAACGTCGAAAATCATTCTGCACGACTGTCTAGTGAAGACACTCTTGGTAACATTTCTCAGCAGTAGCTGCTTCCGCCTGCACTGCCTTTGTCTCTGGATATCGCACACGAAGGGAGCCTTGCTGCTCTTGTCTCCTTGCTTCATTGGCTCTTGGATTGATGCTTACGGTTGGTTCAGTGGAGGTCACGTGCTGATGGTTTATGCCCTGGCTGTCCCTAACAGTAAATTAAGGTAATACGCGTATAACCCATAGAACTCTAATAATTACTTGCAAGGGAAGCTAGGAGAGAGCACATTGGTCCTTTTAGGCTTCTACGGTCTTCCTAACTACCAAGACCCATATGTAAGTATTCTTTCTCCAAGCACAGAAAGGAGGTTCATCTTCCCTTGAAGAAACAAAACAAAAGAACGACAAGGATAGCAACAAACGTCCCATTACAACAACATAATAGTATAGACATTTTCACATTGGATTTGACTAAATTGCATTTAACTTAGTATTCTGCATTTGAAAATATACCCAAATGAAGAACTATTCAAAAAGTTTAGAAACATGCCTCAACAATTTCTAACCCTTTTTAACATAAGTTGTAGATTTATTATTTTGTCATGAACCAATTTGTAATTTATAATTTCATTTTAATAACATCTCAGATGTCATTAAATGATATATGTTGTATAATATTGTGTTATGTATCACCATATATAATAATACTGTGTATGGCAATTATACATTACATTATTATAAAATAATATATGTAATAATATAAACGTATACACAGAAACACACATTTTCAAAAGGACTGGGTTTTGTGCTTTTTTTAGCTTTCCTAGAATCACACTACATTCCCTTTAAATTACAATTTTATTATCTTTGGTCTTTTCCCCTTTCAGCCCGGACATATTAAGATAAACAGTCATAATCTTATCTGACCTCATAATGAGTGTGGCTACTCATTTAGACTCCTTTGAAACTAATGAACGGCAGACCTTTAATATCTTGTGATACAATGGCTGGAGTGGCATTTCAAGCAGCAAAGTCACTTTGCAATTGCATTTGGAGCATCATATTCTGTAACCCCAGTATCTGCTCTAAATGCTTTAAATGGCTATCACCACTCTCCTTGGTAGCTTCCACAGCCATCTGCTGCGCTCACATTGTGTTATCAGTAACTGACACCTCCAGAATTTCAAACGCTCTTGTTTCTTCTTTGTTTCCTCCTTGCCTCACTTGCACTTCTGCCCTGTATTATTAATATTTCAGGTTTCCCTCCCTAGCATCAGACAATCCCTCGTGCTCTTTCTGTTGTCTTGTGTCTCTCACGCCAGTGCCCAACGTTTGGATCACTCCCACCATCATTTTTGCCAAATATCAGACTGATGGGCAAAGTCATAAAAGCATATTCAGTTACCCAATTTTACCAGATAGATCACTTTTCTACGTGGCAATAATTTTATTATTCTCTTGTTGATTCACAGCCAATTGTTTTACATAAAGATCTTTCAAAGTTCTTGCTGCTTTCTTTTCATTGGAACCTCCCAAAGGGAAACCACTTTCTCCACATTATTCGTTCTCGGTTCTGAGCCTACAGAGGAGAGTGACTTCATTAGGGAGGTCCTAATATCCTAAAAAGGACACAGTCTTTAAGTCAAAGGCATCTGACACGTATCCTCTCTTTAGCCCTCTGCAGGGAAGCATATGGACAGACACTCTGGGACGAAACTGAAAATAGGAATAAAGACCCTGGGGATTTTTTTATTTTAATTTGGGAGATTTCAGTAACTTTTCAACAGAGATGGGGATTTAAGCAATAGTTATTAAGGTATTAAGAATTACAGGGTTAAGGTGATTTCTACATATATTCCCAACTGCTTACTGCTTATTTATAAGTATAATACATGCCTTGCTCTTACCTCAAGTCGAGTATTTCTAAAAGTAAAATTATATTCTTAACCAATGCCAAAATTAGATGTCTATTATTTTATTACGGGTACTAAAATAATGACATCATCTTTAACCACAACTTTCCCTTGTTTTCACGCTGTTGGCTTCTAAACATCTATTAACTGTGGAGCTTGTTCAATAGTAGTTACCAACAGGAAATCTAATTGCTTTTTGGCAAAAATTATCATAAAAATAATTGCTGGTGTAATGTGTTTTGTGCTTGTTGGCTTGATTGCTTTTTATTATTATTAAGAATTTTGATATTGTATATATTAGAAAATATAACATTCATTGGAAAAGGAGAAATATCATTTTTTTTTTTTTTCCGTATCTTGAAATGCATACAAAGCTATTACTTTGCTCAGTTGGATTTCCTGGAAACTTCTGGGGGAAGAAAATCATCCAGAGCACTAATGTAATTTTGGAAATTTCATGGGAAAATGGCAGGTAATTAAAGACTCCAAAGGGGTGTTCTAACATGCAATCAAGTGGGGTATTCTATAAGGATCACAGACAGTTAGCGAGGGGAGAGTCAGCTGAAGATCTGAGAATTTTCAGAATAGCTGGTGGAAGAGATGCATGGAAGAGGTGAGGCTTGTTCTTGCAGATTAGTGCTTGTGTTATCATGAATAGTGGAAAAGAAAACTTAGTGGCTAAGGTCATGTGCTAAAGGGAATGGAAAGGAACGGCTGAGGGTAAAGGACAGGAAAGGACCACTGTGGACTATTCTCACCCTCCCTGATCTTTTACTCTTTCGGAGCCCCACAATAAAACACACCAGCAACACACACGTCCACACTATTTCTACCAATGGAAGTGGGGGAATATTTTAAAGTTCTATTTGCAGTCTTTCAGAGGCAGTTGCTCAATGATCAGTCTAATTTCATATTTTCGTTTCCATAGAATCGTTGGTGTGAATGCTTTTCACACATAAAATTCCACTCAAAAACTTCTAGGAAAAATATGTCTAGGTATTATGAAATTTATTTTCAAGCCTAGACATAAAATTTATTTTATTTGTTAAGAGGATGGATTTAGTTTCTTTCGGCAGAATAGTTTTGAGCTACAGACTGAATCTCTGATTTTCGAAAACTGTTCGGCTAGCTGCAAGTTTTGCAGAGTACAGTATGCAAGTTATCAGGATTTTGAGATTCTGTGTCGAGGTGAAAAAACAGTGGCTGTCCTAGAAATGCTTAGAAGACTTCGTGAGTAGCGGGATATGTGGTAGCTGGCTTTGGAAAGGAAATTTTGACAATGACCGCATATAATAGATAATAGGGAAATTTAAGAAGCGTAATTGCGTAATTTGTGGCACACCCTCTCCCTTTCATCCCTTCATAAAACCTTCAATTCTCCATTATTTATTACCATTGCACTTGTGTTTGGGGTGCAGTAGGAAGTTGAGAGACAGAATGACAAATAAGACCAGGAGAGCAGAGGGACCAGTTGTAACTGAGCTACACATATAAAATTGGGGGGAGCTTTTAAGCTAATATTGTTATTCTTAGCAACAAAAGGATGTTGTTAGTGATTTGCTATTAATCTCAGTAACCATTATAAAGTAATGAGGAAACAAGTCTTATTTGTACTTTTCACCCCATATTTGTGATAGTGTCAGAATAATTTATGCAGCCAAACATTATTTGAGATTCTGCAACTAGGAAAATTTCACTTAAGAAGAGAGGGCATCAGTGATAAACAAAATATTCTGTCTCTGATGATTGATTGGCTTTATACTCATACATCAGGGGACCATGTTACTGTGGGACTAGAGTTTATAAGAAATGGTTTAGAGAGTTTATTCCTCCCAAAATCTTCTGACCCTTAAAATATAGTGAAAAGTAAAATTTATACTTGATCAAAGACTATATGTGTATACAATTTTCCTTTATAAAGAAAAATTATAGCAAGTAAAATCTCAAAATACCTACATAAACTATTTGTTTGTATTTGCAACATTGCACTTATGGTGAGTATTTAGGAAAACGAATAAAGTATAAATATACACTGTTATATTTTCTGAAAATTTCATTATTCTGAACTTAGATTACAATAGTAAATTATTTCTACATATTTGATTTCTGTGTTTTGAAAAATACATATTAATATGAATAATGCACTATGAGGCTTAGTATGCAGGCATGTATGTGGATGACATTTATTAAGCACTAATTTTTGTAAATACAGGTATACAAATTTTTATTTGCTTATATAGTAACTTCTCAATAACTGTTTAATAAATCAATGAAAAAAAAAACCAGCTGGATAATGAAAGAAGCTTAATTGCAGATAAAAGTGCAGTCAGCACACTGTTGGAGTGTTCTGCCCATTTTCTCTTGTTGAGAACTGTTACTGCCCCATAGCATAACTAGTGCTTTTTAAAGTATGGTCCCTGAACTGCAGTCTTACCATCACCTGAGCACTCGTTAGAAATCTGTGTATTAACACAGCCTCCAAGTGATTGTGATGCGAACTAAAGTAGGCCAAAGTACTGGCCCCTGCTTCCTTGTTTACACTCCACTCCTTCTCACAGAATGAAACTGTCCATAGCACATCTGGGCCAATCACATTTTCTCCCTTTGGAATTTAATCTAGAGACCTAAGCACTATAAATCCATAAGTAGGTGAGAATTTTGAAGCTGGAAAGTGAGATACACGTAGGCATAACTAAAACAGACATTTGGAGGCCTTGTGAACAGCAGAGGGTATTGCTTTGACAGAGGTAGGGAGATAAAACAAATGCACAAAGATTAGAAAAGGGAGACAGAGAGGTAATAGCAGCCACTCTTGTTCCTGTACTGTCCTTGTTTTTGGTTCTGGTCCCCGTAACTTCCAGCTCTATTTTTTGTTCTTATGTTTTGTGGGGTTCTCCTATGTATTTGTTATAACCCATTCCCCACTTTATTTCCAGGAGATTAGATATATTTTCTCACTTGCAACAAAATAATTCTAAGAAGAAATCTGTGCATATTACCAATTTTTCAGTTGCTTAAATGAAGAATAATAAAAGTGATCAACTGTTCAAAGTGGCTAAATCCATTTGCAAATAATTGGTGGCTATATGATTTAAATGAAATTGAATTTTCAAATACAAGTAAAATGCTAAAAGCAAACAAACTGAAGACATATTTTGAAGTACTGTGGATAAATGTTTTCCAGTTATTAAACTATCCTATGGATGCCATTTCTAGAACACATTCCACTTGTTCTAGTTTAAGTGAATCTCACAATGCCTTAGAGATTTTTGGATGTGGCAGGAAAAAAATAAAAACCTCAAAGTTTGAGCTTGATGTTTATTTCTTATTTGATTTTATACATTTTATTTGACACTTCAGAACTCATGTTTTTTTTCCATTGTAAGTTGAAGAAAATATCTGCATTGCAGTGTTGTGGTAAGGAATGCGATTTTGTGTAGGAAAGAAAGTTTCTTAATGTATCTCTTAAAAGATTTTCTTATATCTTATATTTTCTTTAACAGGTATTTTATTGATACTAACAGGTAGTGGCTTTGATGGTTGCTGTATTTGAATCAATTTGTATCATTATTCTAATACGTATTATTCATTTGTACATTTAATATTCTTTACATTTTAGCATCTTGACTAGAAATACTTTTTCATAGAAAGCCAAAATATTAATATTACCTGAATTTTTGTTTCACATACCAATAACTGCAAATAAAATCTATATGAAAAAACTTCTCTTTCCACTTTTCTAGGAATTCCGTGGAATGGACCTTACATAGATTTAAGAACTTATAATCATAAAATAAAATGCCCAAGTTGAATTACATTTTATCATATGTTCAATCACTGTGTTCAGTTTTAACATAACTAACAATAGAACTCTTGTCTTCCACTTTTAATGAATTAGGAATGTACCTCATAGGCAATTTTCAGGACTTAGAATTAGAAAGTAGTGCTGACCCGCTGGGGCTGCAAGAATGAAAACGCCAGGCAAACCTGTGACCCAAACAAGCTTCTAGCAGGGTTTGCCCCCAACGCATTTCACGCATGCATGAATTCACTCCCTACTGAATATTTCAAATAACCTAGCTGCAGCATTATGTTCAATAAAAGGAACTAGTTTTTCTCCTTTCATTCACAGCTGATGCTATTAGTAATGATCTTTTCTTTTGCAACAAGGTTTATTAAAGAAGAAAAGGGGAGAAAATATAAATTCCACTGAAGTGGGTCCATCCTTCTTGTTTTACCTTTTATTCTTCTCTGCCTGATTCACTCTTTTTCATGATGAATCCAGGATCCTATCATTGCTGAACTGCTCCAATGCAAACATCTAGAATCTGGCTCTTACACTCTCCAGCCACATCATGCCAATTGTCTCATACGCTGTGTCCATATTAAGTTGTATTTGCAACTTTGTTGGACCTTCTAATAATACCACCTCTAAATGAAGTCAGCACAGTAAGCTGGCCGTACTCCCCATCCAGGTTTGCATGCATGAAATCTGCTTTTAAACTTTCTTTACAAATGCTCCGGATGCCTTCTTTATTAACTTTCTGCATCTCTTTCCTATTCCTCTCTCACTGTCAACATCTGCTTACCCTAATTCGTATCCTTGGGAGCTTTCGTTACTGAGGAAAGCACAGAAATGTATGTTTTGGCTCACTAATCGCCTGATGTTATTGAATATCAAGTCAGCATCTCTACTGCTTACCATTATTGTTGATGCCCTGGTATGAAATACTGATAATCCTAAGCTTCAATATGAAAAATTTAAATTTGTTCAGTCCCTACTAAGCACCAGCAAAGTGGTAGACACTTCAAATAATCTTCTTCACAATTCTGTGAGGACTGTTTATTATTATATTTTCCAAATGGGGGCACTGATACTCAGGGAGATTTAACTTGAAAGCACTTATCACAAAATCCTTTGCTACCTGACGATTTTGGCTACGCGATGCTGTAAGTCTGAAATCCAGCGTGTTCACCGACATGATTATGCAGCATCCTACTCACATGGTTGAAACCTGACTACTTCTACCCCGTCTCAGCTCCACCCTAACAACCTCCCCTCCAATTTTTTTGTCTCATTTTTACAACTTTCTGCTAGAAATTCCCACTTGGACATCAAACAATCCTTTGAAATTTGATGTGTATAAAATTTTAAAAATTGCTTCCAACTTACTTCCTTTAGTACAACCAGTACTCAGTGTACGTTTCTCTATTTTTTTAATGCTACCACCACCTTGGCAGTTACCTTGCAGATGGTTTACTAATTGGTTTCCTATATTTAGTAACTGTAGCCTAAGTATGCTGTCAGACATGTCTTTGAAATTCAATGTTCTGATCACCTCTTTCTCTCTTCACATTGAATATTTGCTGGATCCACATTTGCAAGTTTTTTCTAATGTGAACCCTCGTTTCTAATTTTCTTAATTACTCTTACATTGAATTAAACTTCAGACAAAGGGTACACTATTATTTCTGCCAAATTGGCATGTACTTCCCCGATTCCACTCACCTTTTTTTAAAATGACTTTACTGCTTATCTCTATCCAGTAACGTGTCACTTATCTGAACCCATCTGAAAGGACATTGCCTTTGGAAATCATGCTACCAAATCTAAATGATGTTCTGCTTTTACTGCCTTACTTTCTGCTTTGGTTTCCATTCTTTCATCCCCCTTCCCACCTGCCCAACACCCAATGGATGTTACATTCTTAACCATTTTATTATAAAATTATATAAGGAAAAGAAGCATATTTTAAAATTTTGGGTGACACCACATGTTGGCATCATATATACTTTTGGTTTAGAATTATGCATATGTGGCAATGTTTCTGTAGTTTGTGTAATCTGAGAGTCATGAAAACTAGGTATAGTATTCTGGTTTATATCACCCTCTTATTTCATATTTATATATAAGGAAGACTCTATTAACCAAGAATGTATGTAGGTGGGAAAGATCATCACAAATGCAAACGATAAACTAAATGACTTTTACTGTAAGAAAATAATGGCTATTTTGGCACCTCGAGTTCACTAAATTATGATCTTGTTATATTACTGAAAGATGGTATGAAGGTAATTTTAAATCTTTTTACATACTGACGAGGCATACTTATGTCCCAGTTAAATGCTCTCCATCTCAACCTAGAATGAACACAGTATCTCCCTGATTTTAGAAATTTGAGGGTATCAAACACAATTAATATCAACCCCCCACCAGCATAGTAACCTACACATATCCACACCCATGCTGTCTATGGCACTGCTTTTCTGAGACTGCAGGCCGTAATGGATACCAAGCTAGCAAATCACACATCCGAGAACCACACACATGAAGGTGGTGAGCACGATGATGCAATAACTAGAAGCTATGGCCATGGGTAAGAAGAAATCATGGGATAGGTTAAGAATCACAGAGACTGTCAAGCTGGCTATAGTAAGAGAGTTAAAGCCATGTGCTGAGGCTCCACTATCCCAAGATAGGCAAGAGGGAGGTTTGTCTTAAGCCAGTCTGCCTTGCCCTTTCTCCATGAGAATTTTAGATTACAATTGGTAAGTATTGCTAAGTCCTTGCTAAAGGTCAGTTCTGTAGTAATAAGAAATGCACAATTTTTGAGGAACACTTAGGTTGAACCACATGAAATTATTGTTTGTGTAAGCCAAAAAGGCTTTAATATTAGTAATTTCATAAGGTTCAACCATATGTGCATTATTAAATGCTCCACATATTTTGATCCAGTTAATTCTCATAATAAGCCTCAAAGGTATTATTATCATCTCTCTTTTAATAGCTGCTGAAATTTATCATCTAAGATCTTACCTATAATTTGTAATCCAAGAAGTAACCCTGATGATAGTATATTAGGTTCACTTTGGGGTAGTTTCCTTCTGGAACCTAACAGGTTACGCTTATGCAGCTGTTGTTTTGAAATGACTACAGTATTTTATATATTCAAAAGAATAAGATGGCCAGGGGTTTGAAAATGAAATGTAAGTCTTTTTAAATAATGAAGATAAATCATTTCACTGAAGAGAGCCTTCACATGCAGATATTTGACTCTAGTAGCATTCAAAATTTAAATTTCCTATTTTTTTCTTTTTTCCAGGAAAGATCTATTATTCCTTTTAATAAAAATAAATACAATCTAAATCTTTCTTGACATTTCTAATCTAATGAAGGGGCAAGGAAATAAAATGCTATGTTCCTTGTCATTTTTCCCAAAAGGCTTTGAAATAAACTTGTTCAGTGATGACAGCATAATAATGAAAAGTATCTAATGAAAACAGTATTCTGACAGGTTTTCAAATACATATGTGAAAATAAGAAAAGCAACTCATGCTATGAAAGGACTGAATGGACCAAGTCCAAATTTAGAAATAAAGAAAATAACACTGAAGCAGCACATAATAAGTGATATTTGTGTTAAAGGTAGCGTGGGAGTAATCAGCAGAGACTTAAGGCCACATACCCAAAGCCAAGGTGCATGCCACCAGGGCAGAGATGTGAGGTCAGATGAGCCCTTTCCATACAATTGCTCTAGGAGATACATGACAGTTATAGGTTCTGAGATTCACATTAAGGGAAGAGGAAAGAAATTTCCTCATTTCCATTAACAGATATAGAAATAAATCATTTAGAGAATATATTTTGAGAAATGGAGCTAGGTAAAATATTTTCCAGATTAGAAAACATAAAAATCTCCAGAAGATTTTAAAAGAATAAAGATAATGGATATTCTTCTACTAACTGAGCACATACTTATAACTACTGATCACTTACTATATCACAGATAAAGTATGCTCTACTTGTTCCTTGAAAATCTCACTTAGAACTCATTCTAAATAGATGAGATTGGTATTAATAATCCTGTTTTGAAAGGAGAAAGCTTGAGAGAATTTAAGTGATTTTACCTGAGATTAAATAGCCATTAAGTTACAAAGTTCAAATTTGAACCCACATTTTACTCCAAGATCCATGATTTTGCCGTTAAATATATTTCCTTTGAATAGTAACAAGTACTTAAGACTAGTAAACACAACAAACTGCAATAATTTTCTTTCAAACCATGTGATTGATCAAGTCATATGACACGTAATCCTCCTCCCTGTTTTTTAAAACATTTCAGATCAATAAATACTGTGCAAGAGAGAAGATCTAGAAATGTAACAAAATTTTTTAAAAAAACAGTCTGGTATCAATCTAAGAACAGAGAGATCAATTAATCATAGAGAGTAATCTAAGAATGTATCCTCATATATATGTAAAATAAGTTATATTATGTACAAAGAGTTAATATAGAGATAACATCAAGGATGAATAATAAATCAATGAATAAATGTAAAGATTAGACAATAATTGGTACTAGGAAAACTGAGATACTTGAGAATCAATTTTGATCTTTACCTTGCACAACTGAAGACAGTAATTTTCCATAGATTAATAATCAAACATAACTAATCAAATTAAGAAACACAAAAGAAAATGAAAGTAGATTACTAAATGACCTTGTGAGAAGACCAAGATTAAAAATGGCAGAAATCACAAACAAAAAAGGGAAGCATTTAATTACATAAAATTGAAAGATCTGTCTGTTCAAAAATTGCAAAAACAAAATTAAGACAAGCAAAAATACTGTTATGTAGGTACATATTCTTAAAAATATTTATGTAGATTTTCAGCTCATACAACTTCTTGGAATTATTACACTTCTCTAAAAGGCATAGCT